>LBNU01039538.1:64304-76834 GCA_014162995.1 Artemisia annua
TTTTACTTGCTTTCATAAAATATAAAAAAAATACAAAAATAATCTTTCCTCACCCTTATACCTAATTAGAGTAGCTTTTCATACCTAACGAACACTATTCCCTGTGGAGAACGATCAATCCCCCGTACTTACCACTACACTATACTACATCGGTCAGGTACACTGCCTGGTGGGGTTGTAAGCCTCTTGAGATCCCTCGAGAGGTAAAACCTGTTGTAAGGTTGCAAAACCACGCATCAATACCTCGCACCTTAGCGCGCCTTATCACACCTTTTCACGCCTCATCTCACGTCACGTCTAGAGCCGACGTCTTGATCTATTGTGTAACATGAAGGTCATGTCTCGCGCCTTTAGCAACACCTTAGCGCCGCCATAACGCGCTTTTGAAACCCTGATAAATACTAGTCTGTGCATATAAATGTACATGAGTGTAGACGACAAAGGACCATTTATAGAAAGAGTTTTGTTATAACCTTCTACATTATATTCCTACATATCCTTTTACATAGACAATAATATCATATGTTTTTTTCTCCACTCGTTATCTCTCTGCATCTAAACGTCTATTCTAACACTTGTCAGAATCATGCGAGTAATAATATGAGTAGAAACATGTAATAATAGGAGGATATATCATTTTTGTTTATAAAAAACACTAGCAGGGTACCCGCGCGTTGCGACGGCGGGTACCCTGTAATTGAAGTTTTGACGAACAATGTTGCACTATTAGTATTTATTTACTGTGAAAATTACTTTACAGATAGCAAAAATATTTTTGGATGCATGATAAACTGTTGAAGTTATGAGAAAATGGTATATTATCTAAGTCCACTTAGAACTTTTTTTTCTTATTTCTTTTTTTCCTTATTTTAAAAATTCGAACATAAAAACCATGTAATTTGGAGGTAGTTTTGTTGTTTTTGCCTCCCAAGAACTCTTGATATATATATGAATATGTTACTTTTTTTTTGTTTTGTAAGTTTATACTAAATGTAATAAAAAGGTATATTATTAAATAAACAAAAAAAAGAGTTATTCATGAAATGTCTTGCAAATTTTAGGATAGAAGTGTTTAGCAGCTTGATTTGTTTGCACATTGTGGTTTATAAATGATACATTTAATTGAAGAGGTGTTTTAAATGTTATATTAATTATAAGTGTTGACTAGTCAATATATGTAGGTGCTAATGCCTAAATTGATTATACATATAGCTTAATTTGTTGTATTTACTTAAAATCTATATATGAAAATCTTAAAAAATTGAAAGAGAGATGGTAAAAGATGCATTATAGAGACATTATAGATAAACTACAAGGCCTAAAAGGAAACATTATTTCATCATCATCATCGAAATACTAATAAAATAATAATTTTCAAACCTTTTGAAATGGGGACATACATACATACATGATGAGCATTGAAATTTGATTTAATCATCATATCACATGAACACAAAAAACAATAACAACAACAAATTTAATCAAAAACCAATCCACAATAGACAATAAAATCTCACAGATCAAAACAAACAACAGAATTCTGTTATTCACATCCCTTATTTCACGGGTCAGATTTAACGGTCAACATTTCACCTGTATTGGTCAGTTTCTTTTTTTAACAATTCTTTTCGACTTTTTGGCCGACTAATTTACTAGGTTTGAAATTTTAAATTTATAGTAATACTATGAGTGAAATAAATAATGTTTTTGGGTTTAGTTCATCTGCGTTAAATAGCTCGAATGTTTCGAAATCAAAGAATGTGAATTCTAGGAAGCAAACATTGGATAAGGGTTTAGGGTTTAGTCAGTTTAGTAGCTATGGAAATGTTGATAGTGAGAGGTTTTTATTTGGTGGTACTAATGTGAATGCTAATGTTATTGTTGACGATATGTCGAAAATGACTATTGGTAGTGGTGATAAGAATGTGTTAGGAAGTGAGACCGAGACGATGGTTGAGGGAATTAGTAAGTTGAAAATTGATGGTGTTAGTAATGTTGAAAGTAACGTGACGGTAGAGGTGGAAAGTGAGATGGAAAAGATGAATATTAAGGGTGATGGTGATGGTGATGGTGATGGTACTTTTTTGTTTACGACTAAGTCAGAGAAAATGGCAGAGTTTGCTTTTACTAGTAGGTTGGGTGACATAGGGACGCCGTATGTAGAGTTTAAGACGCCCGATATGAGAAGTAATGTGTTTTCGGGTGTGAATAGGATTTGATGTTAAGAAGGATGGTAAGGATGCTAGGTTGAAGAAAAAGAAAGGGAAGGTGAGAAACGCTACTGTTGGACAGTCACGGGTTAGGGAAGATTTTGGGTTTAGTGGAAGAAGTTTCTATGAAAATGTGGATAGTTATGATGCTTATTCGCCTATGGATATTTCTCCATGTGATGATAAGTTAGCTGGTAATTATTCTAGAGAAACTTCTGTGACGTCGGAGGAGGGATCACAAATTAGTGGCCAAAATAGCGTGTCGAATGTTGCAACAGATGATGAGGTATCTGAGCCTCATGCTAATGAATTTTCTGAGTCGGAAAGCTTCAAGTCTGTGAATGAAAATATGGAATATAGTAGTGATACTTTTGTTACAGCATTAGATGACGAGAGCTCAACTGCAACCTCTAGGAGGCAAGAAAGTGTGTTTAATTTTGCTTCGAGGTCAGATAATGTTAGTAAGGGTAACTTCACCTTTGCCACGTCTTCATCTAGTCAAAGTCAACCTTCCTATAAAAAGAAACTTCCACCAAAAATTGTCCGTGATTCTTTCAGTTCAATATCTGATGTAAAAAACCCATATGCGTCTATTTTGTCTCCTGGAACAGGCCAACAGGATTACTTAAAACCAGTAAACGCACAAATTTATAAGCAGGAAACTGTCACTACATCTTCCAGCAAGATAGCAGAGGAAGCTTGCGAGAAATGGCGATTGAGGTGAGATAATTCTATCTTATATTGTCATGAACTTTAATACTACAGTATTTATTAGTAAATAATGGATTGTGTTCAGTTTAAAGCAATGACTGTGATTTGCATCAGGGGAAACCAGGCTTATAGTAACGGTGATCTGGCTAAAGCGGAGGATTGTTACACACAAGGATTAAACTCTGTTTCTCAAAACGAGAAATCGAGAAGTTGCCTTAAGGCTTTGATGTTGTGTTATAGCAACCGTGCAGCAACTAGGATTTCTCTTGGAAGGATGAAAGAAGCATTAGGAGATTGTCTCATGGCCGCCAACATAGATCCCGGCTTTCTCAAGGCTCAAGTTCGAGCAGCACAGTAAGTGTTACTTCCTTTATGGAGTTATATGGTGTTCAGTTTTATTGTTATACCCATTATGTGACAAGATATAGCTTTTCCAAAATCAAATAGAGAAAGAATTGAATCTTAGAATGGGATGGAAGTAGTTCATTGCTAATGGATTTATGCTTCTAGGATCATGTAAAACTGGATGTAAATATGCTCCCTGATTTTACGGCATTCCCTAGATTGCTTTATACTGCTGTTATTTAGAATAATCTAAGGGGCAAATGACAAAAAAAATGCATCGAACTTGACACGTTTTGTGATTGTGTGTAGCCAACTATTTTTTTCCTTATTGTGTGTACTGAACTTTCAAATTTCGATCATTGTGTGTATTTTGTAACTATTCTGCCATGTAAAATGACCATTTTACCTTTCGAAATTTTAAAAAATTAAGGGTAAAATGGTCACAAAATACACATAATGATGGAAATTTGAAAGTTCAGTACACACAATAAGAAAAAAAATAGTTGGCTACACACAATCACAAAAAGTGTCATATTCGATACATTTTTTTGTCATTTACCCTAATCTAAGCTTATATTTCATAGCATTTACTGTTTGTAAGTTTCATAGCTTTTCATTGGTAAGATTTGTATATATGCAGTTGTTACCTGGCAATGGGAGAAATTGAAAATGCTAGAAAGCAGTATACGGAGTGCTTGCAATCTGGAACCGATAACAGCGTGGACAGGAAAGTAATAACAGAGGCCTCTGAGGGTCTAGAAAAGGCACAGGTAATATACACTCAGTTTAAATTGTACTTTTTCCATCTCAAAATAAATTCAAGGTTTAAGTTTGTGCATAATTTCATACTTTGTATTAGTATCTGCTATGAGTCAATATCTATCATATTCTTCAATGCGTGGGCCAAAATCAAATTACATATATCATCTGGCAAATAATTCCCACAAACGCCTCCAGTGAGTGTGAGCTTTGAACCCAAAACATTTGGTTGATGGGCACATTTGGTACTACTTGGGCTAAACCATGCTGGTAATAGTTTAGTAATGCTAAGCACGTTTGATTCAAAACTTACCAGAGAAAGAAAATAGGACAAACTGACACAAANTTTTTTTTTTTTTTTTTTTTTTTTTTTTTTTTTTTTTTTTTTTCATGATAAACATCTTTAACATTATTTTCTGCTTAATTTTCATTTATTTACATGTGTAACCAGACTTTACTTGTAGCTGCATAAGTTTAACCTTCTTTGCCTTTTTACTTAACCAGAAAGTGTCTGACTGCATTAAGCAATGTACCGATCTTTTTGAAAGACGGACTCCTGAAGACATGGAATCTGCATTGAGACTAATAAATGAAGCGTTGCAGATAAGCACTTGTTCAGAGAAATTGCTTCAGATGAAGGCAGAAGCTCTTTTCATGGTCAGTGTTTTATATATTAATTAACCCTAAGGGGATGGTCAATCCCTCTGGGTACGGGAGTAATTCTCAACTCTGAAGTTTCATTTCTGCCAGGTATTAGGTGTTTCCCTAAAGGGCCCATACACTGCCAATTTTGACATGTTTACTTATAAACTAGTCAATTTCGGGTACTTTGAGTTACCAAATAAAACAAAAGGTAAAAGAGAAATGGGCCCGAAGTCAGCTAAACTCTTAAACCCCAAACACTTAAACTTTTATCATCAATAGAAAGTTGGACAAAAAGTATTTTGGGTCAACCCGACCCGGTCGTTTCAACATGCACCACTATAATCTGTTTCAAGTTTTGACTTCTTACCTGACCCGTACATATTGCCATCTATACTTAAATTTGTGTGGCTCATGTCAAGTAAGTGTTTTCATGAACTCATGAATTGAATTAGAGTTATTGAGTGATCTCGTTTGATTTTGCAGTTTCAGAGGTATGAACAGGTCATTCAGGTGTGCGAGCAGACTCTTACTTCGAATGAAGCAGACACAGCTACGAGCTCTTGGAAACCACACCTTATCATTAAATCCTACTTTTATTTAGGAAGGCTAGATGACGCTCTTGATGTTATCAAAAAACAAGAGCGCACAGACCATATTACCGAAAGGTGTCGTGTTTCTCCTTAATATATTATAGAAATTTAAGAAGATAAGCCTTTCAAGATTCGTTTTCCTTTTCTCCCGCTCTAGACAAGATGAAAGTTGTAATTCTTGTGCTATTTAATTTCAGGGTAGGAAACATGAGTCAGGAATCAGCTATACCTTTAGCTGATACAATACGGGAGCTGTTATCACACAAGGTATGATTTAAAAAATATAAAGAGAAAATCACTGACAGTTTTAGTCAAAAAAGAATGTAACAATTTCCAACATTGTAGTTATTTACTCATGATTTACTACTTAGCCTCCATTTTGGTCCATGAAGTGCCAAAGGCATTCATGATTGATGTTCATACAGCTTATGGTTTTTAAAGCTCTTTTACGTTAAGCGATCTATTATTTGGGTCTAGAATAACATATAAAATACGCTGGTGTTACTAGTACATTTGATTCCAAGGGAAAATATATGGTGGGAAACAGATATACCGTCAAGAAAAAGTTGTCATTTCCTGTTTAATAATGCCGTAATATAAGGACAATTTAGTTAAAGGAAATAGGATATAAGACCCAGTACACTATTACACCTTCATCAACTAATGGTATGTATTGTACTACAGTAGCAATATATGTTTGCAATCTTTTTCTTGAATCAACAAAATGCTCTAATGATTTTTGATAATATGTAAAATAATTGCTGTGCGTCGCAGTTTAATCTATCTATTTCTATGTGCAGACAGCAGGAAATGAAGCTTATATATCAGGAAAACATGCCGAAGCAGTTGAACATTACACTGCTGCTCTATCATGCAATGTTGTGTCTCGTCCATTTGCATCAGTATGCTTTTGCAATCGAGCTGCAGCATATAGAGGTTTGGGTCAGATCACAGACGCCATTGCAGATTGCAGCATAGCTATGGCTCTTGATCCAAACTATCATAAGGTTGTAATGTTACGTATCTACTAATGGAAGATTAATACTAGGATTGCTAAACCCTGGGATATAGTTGTTTTGCACCATTCCTGAGTGGCCCTTGGCCAGCGGTATCATTGAGTCTCTACATTCCCCAGGTTGTGAGTTGGCAGCAAAATGGCAGGGTGGGCAGGTTGGGTAACGAGTCAAAGTCGCAACTTTAGTGCGTGTCAGGTCTTCGGGTTGACCCGTAACACTATTAGTCCAATTTTTCTTAAGAAGTCGCATGTTGAACATGATCGCAAAAGCTATATTAAAATTTTTTTTCCCATAAAAGCAGTTTTAGGAGGTTGTATTTAGGATAAATACACCTTGGGTGATTTTTACCTGTTTGGCACATTTTCTTGTTTCTTATTTAACTAAGGTTTTTTTTTTTTTAGTCTGGCCTATTTGACATGTTAGAAATCAACCAAAACCCAAAGTAACCCATTATGCAGAGGCATCTATTGATCAATTCATACAATACAACTGCTGTATTACACTTGTAGCATTTCTGTGGCTATTTATCACCTACCACTCATGGACACAAGCATTAACATCTTCTTATACAACTGTGTTCTCTTCATTACTTAGCAAGAGGTTGTAACAGTTTATGACCAATTTTGACACTGATGCAGGCAATTTCTAGACGCGCCAGCTTGTATGAGATGATTCGAGACTATGGACAGGCAGCAAAAGATCTACAGAGACTGGTGTCTCTTCTAAAAACACAGGTGGAGGAAAAGGGTATTCCATCCGGAGCATCAGATAAGTTATGCCAAATAAATGAGCTAAAGCAAACTCAGCAACAGCTCTCTAATGTAGAAGAAGAATCCAGAAAGGGATTCCCCTTAAATATGTACCTCATATTGTAAGTTCTTATCGTAAGCGTTCACAAAGTTAATCATTTTGCACATTAAAAAAATACTTTTGTAATGCTAAAACAAACTAGCAAGGTTATTGGAAGATGTTGGTTCTGATCTTTTGAACTTAACAGGGGAGTTGAATCAACTGCTTCTGCACCAGAGATCAAAAAAGCATATAGAAAAGCAGCACTCAGACATCATCCTGATAAGGTTGTACCGAACTTCTGAAATCGAGTAGACTAGAGGTGGCAATTTTGACCCGTTTACTTGTGAATTGGTCAATTTGTTGTACTTTTTTTATGGTTAACGGGTCCAACCGGTAAAAGTTACTCAACAATGAATTTTTAATGCATAAAACCTCTTAAATTGTTTTATACAAGAAAATACAGTATATTGAAAATATATACCTTATAATATTTTGTAATCATCTTTGACCAACTAATTATTCTTAATATAAAAAATATTTTGGGACAAAAAGTTTCTCCGGTCAACCCAACTATACCAAAAATCTACCCGTTACGAACATGTTCTACAGTAGAGTGCAGATCAAAAGCTATCCAAATTGGGTTCACCTTCCCTAATAACTATCATGTTTTGCTGATGTAGGCTGCCCAATCGCTCAGTAGAAGTGATGATGGAGATGATGGGCTATGGAAGGAAATAGCTGCAAATGTCTACAAAGATGCTGATAGGCTTTTCAAAATGATTGGAGAAGCATATGCTGTACTTTCCAACGCTTCTAAGGTTCTCTGACTCTCTCTCTCACTGTGTGTATTATTATTTTATCCAGTGCTTTTTGTGGTCATATAGCTGTACAATGTTCTCAACTATCTAAGAAAAGTATAAATCTTGCTAAACCAACATGCATTCATGGTGTCAACTCTACCACATAAGAAAGAGATATAGGACATGCAAGTACTGTTACATCTTTTAAGTACTGAAAGGGATTCTTCCTAGACGTCCTATTTGGGCTTTTGAATATCTAACAAGCTACTTTTCAACTTCGTAAACACGTTTAATTTTTGAGTAACAGTTTATATGGACATTAAAATACACTTGCTACATTAAGGAAATTTTGTGATGAAAGCCTAAAAGATATGTGTTCATTGAGAATTTAAGATGCATCAGGTTTGACAATCAGAGATCATAACGAACAATTAAAATAGATCACAGGGTGCTTTAATTATCACAGTACATGATTTTGTTGTATTTGTCTACTGGTATTTGTGTTTAACCTGTTCCATTGTTGCTTCTTTTAGAGGTCACAGTATGATCAAGACGAAGAGATGAGAAATGATACCAAGAGATTTACCAGAAGTGACTCATCAAGAACGGCTACGGATGTCCAAACTTCTGTATTTGCTAGAAGCCGCAGCCAGCGCCAATGGTAGGGTTCTCGGAAATCCTATGGCAATACCGAGTCTACAGGTGCAGAAAACACTAGTTCATGATTCCAAAAGTTTGCCATCAATAATTCCAAAAGTTCAAACTTTTATATGGAGAGTACAAGTCAAGCATGCATAGAACTTATGGTTTTGAAAACAGTTTACTTAGCTAATATCTATAAAGGAAGTTCAATGACAAGTCCTGAACTCTTACCAGTTTGAGGTTTTCTGGTGTTCTTGTAAGAACAAGCCGTGTGTACATTGAATTACTGATCTGCAAAGGACTGTTGACTGTCTTCTGCCTTTGACCAAGATTGATGCGCCATGGGTCTTACCTCGAGGCTTCGTTAGATGATAGTGTGTGGTGTGTATACGCATTGTATTGTGATTTTCCACAAAATCCCAACAAAAGAACAGAAGAGAGAGATTATTTTTTTTATTTTATGTTTCAATGGTATTTCCTGAGTGATTTTGCTGACAAATAATATATTCTAATATTGAACATAGAGCAAATAGGATACTGTTTTGTACAATCAAATCTCAATTTTGGACAAATTTAATCGTCTTGTTAATCGTGTAATTGATAGCTCAGTCTCAGTTACATGCTGTGGTATATTGCTGATTACAGAAAAACTTTTGTTGAGATATTACACATATATTCCAAGTCCGACCTCCTTCGGATTCGTTTCCACCATCCATGGAGCCCTGTGCACATATAAAACGAAGGCTAATTACTTCAACCCTTTCCCAAATGTATTGTATTTCTTTTAATGTTTCATGTTTTTCATTATATAATCAAGTTGTTCAAAACACAGCAGATGCTAGAGCAGTCAAAATTTTGTAATCCATATTCACAAACTTAAACTTCAAATTATTTCAACCTTTTCCCGTTTGTTGACATTACCACAAGTCCACAACATAATCATGGTGGATTTCTTTAAGACCTTAATGGCATAACACCATACATTTATATGATTTGATTTAAACAAATATTACTGGTCCTCTCATTGAATTATAATCAGGCCATATAAATGTCAATAGGTTGACCAATATTTATTTTGGAAAGTATACGTTAAATTAGAATACTCTTCTTTTGGTAACTGAAAGTTGAAACAATATTTTAAACTGATTCTATATCTTAAAAACAGAATTCTAAACAAAAGCAGCTTTCCTACATGATATTCAATTCACCTACGAAGCATTACTATCTAGAGAAAGTAACTTGGACTAGAGAATAATACACACGTCTATATATGTACATAAATGTGTGTGTTTGTGTGTGCGTGTGTGTGCATAAGTGCATTATCAAGTTAATTGTGTATTATCGAGGAAAGGGAAGAATAATACTTGTGCATGGCAAAGTTAATTGTTCCTTGCGCAGCACGTTCAAGAAGAAGTTCCCGAGCTTCAATGGCGATCCCTTGAGGCTAATAGAAAAGCGTTAATGCATAGATTCGTATCATTTTTATAAATTAGTTTATGTGCCAGTGGTGGTACCTCTTCTGGAAACCATACACCTGGTTGTGTACTGCCCTCAAGAATAGCAAGAGCAAACGCAGCTGTTGAATAACCAACTGATCTGGAAAGCATTCATGCACATAGAATAAAATAAAAATTATTAATGAGTTCTAAAGCAGTTGGAGCTTTTGGCACACAATAACAATCATTCATCGATGATTAAATCAGACGTGGCAAAATGGTAGGTTGTTAACAGATCAAATGAGTTCAGGTCAAAATGGGCAAATTTCAGTGCAGTTTTTTTTTTTTTTTTTATTTTATTTATTTATTTATTTATTTATTTATTTATTTTTTGTCTTTTTTATCTTCAAATCTTTTCAGAATTAAATATTTGAATTTCAATGATAATTTTGGGTAAAATTTGATTACAGAAACTATAATATTGAAAGAGTCATTATCTCAACTTTCTGAATTAAAGAATGTAGAAGGTTTTGATGCATTTTGAACACATTTTGAATAACTTTCGACCCATTCAACCCATTTGCCCCATTCCCGTTTCAGCCATTTGACTGGTAAGAGAGAAAATATATGACACAAACCCATTGAATGATTCGTGGGTAAAAATTGACACCTTACACATCAATCTTTCTGCAAGAAGTCAAGGAAAATAATCAAAATATAGCTTACACAGAGAGTCTTTTATGAGTGAAAACACCAATTGTTTGCCGTCCGCCTGAACACTCCAAGTCGACCTGATCAAAAGAACACAAGAAGTTACTTGAACTAATTTTAGGCTATGAAAGTCTTATAAATGAAGATCATTTTTTAGGTGGAAATATTTTTTATTGAAGTTACTCTAAGTGAGACGCGCTCTCCAGCATAACCATCTATAACGCGAACTACTGGATCAAATAACCGAACCATCTCTTGTACTTTGCTTCTGTCTCTCAGGACTTCCTAAAACATTGCAAGGTAAAATGTAGGATGAATGTTAAACCCTATTGAAAGTGATGTATAACCAAAGTTTTAAAGTTCTACATTGTAATAAACTATATGAGCAAAATATAGGCGTCAATTCCAACCCAGCGCGGGTTACATCTTATCTTAAGCCGCACAGATAGGATATACTTATTAGCAAAATGACCCTTTACGGACCATGCCAAAATAACAGGATTTGACCCATTACCCAACCCAATCAATCTACTACCTCTATTATTAATGTTGGAAAAACGGATATATCTTACAGAAGGAACAAAACGTGTCATTGCATCCATTGCCCAGTTCCAGAAAAATGGTGCAGTCCCAAATCGAGCACTGACAGTTGGAACTCCAAGGACCTCATGAGTACTTGTCACCTCTGGCAAATTCCTGAAAACATAGTATATTTTACTAGCCAGTCAAAGTTCCCTTCATTATGCCATTTATGTGTCTATATTCATGCTGTCTATAAAATTTATAAGCACCAAAATTCCAAGTATGACAATATGCATGGGGGATCTGCTGATAGATATGCTATGATATGAATAGTAGAATATAAAACTTACAAGAGATACACATCTTTCTTCCCAATTCCTCTTCCAAAGTCAATGTTGACCATACTACTATAAGGCCGTAATTTTATTTTTTCTCCTGTTACAATAGTTGCTTACTGGTTAGCCTCGTGAAACATGGATCACTACAATACAAAACAGAATTTCACAGGCTCTATGAAACAGACCTTTGTTATATGCAATAACCTCCTCTCCAAGAAGTAAAAAACTAGTGGCTAATATTGTGGGGCCAGCACCACCAGTTCCTGCTGTGTAGTAGTAGAATCTGAAACAAGCATATAAATATATTTGCAAACAGTTTATATTGGAAACTTACAACAATATATGCAACCAGCAACCATCCCAACTACTACATACTTGTGAGAAGATATATCTAAAATATATAAAAAGAGACAAATGGCACGAAATATGGAACCAAATAATATACCTCAGCCGTTCAGGCTCACCCTTATTCTCCTCTTTTGCTACACGTACTAGCTCTGCTGCCATAACTGTCAGAATAAGCAGATAAATGGTCATGTTATTCTCTCATGAAGATACAAGATTATTATAAGGCTTATGTTAGATGGTATGTTATTAACAAGAACGTGTAGGTGTCTTGAAATCAGGTTTGTACCATTGCTCACTCCTGGATAGATACCACCAGTAGTTATTGCTGGAACTTTTGCAGCCAATGCTTCATCCTTAAATGATTTTGCACGCAGCGCGTAGCTTGTATCATCACACACATCAAGATATGCTGTCTGACAGCAGATGAAGATTAGTTAACTTAAATCATATTTTCTGTAAAATATAACGGCCTTCGTTTACGGTCTGTTTTTGAAAACCATATATTACCATAAATTCGAAAAACATTGGAATTAGCTTTACCTTGTTCTCACCTTGGCCCGTATGGCGGCTTCAAGGACTCTACAATTCTCTGTTTGTTGGAATGGCCCTGCAGCATGTACCACAAGATCGACATCTGCAGAGGTAGAATGTGTATATGACAAAGT
>LBNU01039538.1:82346-112582 GCA_014162995.1 Artemisia annua
AAAAAAAAAAAAAAAAAAAAAAAAAAAAAAAAAAAAAAAAAAAAAAAAAAAAAAAAAAAAAAAAAAAAAAAAGTAACAAGCATAACAGAATCCTAACAAACTCAACAAACTCTAACTAATTCTATAGCTCTAACCGTGCTTCATTTAACCGTACATAATGAATACAATGTTGAGTATTCTAATAACGAAACATATCGAATTATATCGAAAAATGGAAGTGCAACCTGTTACGACCAGCAATGACGATACGGAGGTCAGGTTTGAGTTTAGAGAGAGCGAGAGCGGTAGAGCCACCGACTCTACCGGTTCCACCGAGTACCAGAACTTTAGAATTTACATTTCCGGCTGAAGCTACGGTTGGTGACCTGATAGTGTTGTAGCTCCAGTGGCGCATACAGGTACACGCCATGTCTATTACTGTCCACAGTTGGTTCTAACTTATGAATGATGATATCTCTTTGGCTAACGGTATTTTGTTTATTTATATTTTATTATCTTATTATACTAGTTATAATACCCGCGCACGCGCGGGTTTTTTTAAAAAAATTTTAAATGATATATTTTTATTTATTAAAAAACAAATAATTTAATTTTTATTTTGCTTGATTTATGATTTTTAATTGTAGTTTTTTATGATTAAAGATAATCATTTAAATCTTATCTATATTTTTTGTATTTATCTTCTACTTGTATAGTATATCAACAAAACGAATTTAAAAACTTATAAATTAAATAATAATTAACATATTACCTAATAAGGAAATATTCTTTTTTTTTTTCAAAATGACAAAGTACCCACTATGGGTTTTGTTTTATTATATAAGAGATTGCTCTTTTTTCATTTTTGTTGCTTATCATGTCATCGACATGGTTACTTTGGTCAAGTGCCTTATTAGCCTTTGGTGTGTATTTACTAGTACTCCCGTAAAATATCTCCAGATTTTTATTTTTATTTTTATTTTTTTTTAAAGGCATCTCCATACATGATTTTACTTCATACACATAAATTTAGGGGATGTTTCTTTTTTTCCTTAGCTAAGGGAATGGGTCCACATGGGTCCACAAGTGTATTTAATAATATTTCTTTTTCGTGTGGAACCCACTTATTTCCACTAATACATCTATATTTACAAGGCATCAAAAGTCTTCCTCTCCCCATTAAGACACACTAAGAGCAATGGGTCCCATATGAACCCCACCCATCTCTTAGCTAACAAAAAAAATAAACACCCCCTTAGTGAGGTCCACATAATGTAAAATTTATGTGGACCTCACTAAATTTATGTGTATGAAGTAAAATCATATGTGTGCATATCACAACCTTTTTATATTTTGTATGTTATTTTATGTTTTTACAGAAGAAAATTACTTTTATTGAACTGCTTATAACAAACTTTTAATTTTTCCGGTTCATATATATTTGAGAAAATTAATCCTATTAGTTCCCTATTTTCAACAATTTGTGAATCTAAATACTCTATTTTGTTTTGCTTGAATGAGTCGCTAAACTATTTGTAGAGTTTAGGGCATGTTTAATTGTTATGTGTTTATAGAATAAAATAAATAAATTTGATGCTAATACAATTGTTCGGTAGAAGTCTAGAATGATGAATCATTTCTGAAAAATGATTTCATATAGAAGAGGTTGGTTTTGAGTGTCACTTTTTTTAGAGTCTCAGGTATCATGAAGAGGCTAAGCTTTTCATTTGAGGCTTACTGGTGACAAATCATCATAACACAACCCCAACAACTAGGGCTAAGCAAACCACCCGGACCGACTGATGGATCGATCGAGACCGGACCGACAAAATTCGGTCCGGTCCTCGGTCTCGGCTTTTGGGCTAATTCGGTCTCGGTCTTAGTCGGTCCGGTCCGGTCCGAACCACTAATCGACTATTTTGCCTTGTTGGTCCAGATCGACTGAGACCGGACCGGACCGACCACATTTGTTCCGGTTCTCGGTCTTGGCTTTTGGGCTAATTCAGTCTTGGTCGGTCCGGTCCGAAACCGATGCTCAGCCCTACCAACAACAACCCCTCTTATCATAACATAACACAACCTCTTCATTTAAGTTCCACCACTTTCAATTTTATTTTCTTTTTTATTTTTCAAACAAACTAAAATCATTTCATTCAAATAATACAAATAACATTTTTTATTTAAAAATAAAAATCAATTTTCTTCTTCCTGCGTACACACACGACGCACACAACTGAAAAAAGAAAAAAGGAAGAGAAAAATATAACCTTTTATATTATGAGTCCTACTCAACGACACTTTTGCAGTGAATTTAGCTCGTCGTCTGCATGACGAATTATCATTTGGTGAAGGATAATGAAAGTCCTTGGTGTGGCGGCGAGTGGAAAACGAAGGACGATGAGAGCCACGTAGGAGTGGCGAGTAGAAACTCGTTGCCATACTTGAAGCTCTTATAAATGGGACCTCTTTTTTTCACGTATCTCTCATTTATCCTTTCTTTTTATTATACGTTTATTTTATCATAAGATATTATATAAAATTTAGTTTATATTTTATTACAATTACAAAACAATTAATTTTTCTAATTAATTATACAGTTTATCTCTCCTACTTTTTTTCAAACTTATACTCACTCTTAAACTCATTTACAAACCCAATGGCCCCTTAGTTGATCACTTAACTTATTCACTTTGTGTAAAATGAGCAGTAGAGTAATGCCTAGTAAGCAACCACGTGTTACAATGTTTTCCACATATGTGTCGCATGACAATATTTATTTGTTGTTAATATTTTTATGATTTTTGAAACTTATATTATTTAAATGTTATTTTAAGATTAATGAGACTATGAGTATGTCACTATGCTGCATTAACCTGTTAATCAACACAAAAAACACCGTCACCAATCCCCACCAACCATGAACGCCGCAAAGTACAATCTGAAAAAACCTAAATATATCTATATCTATATTTATTTATACTACTATATAATATATTTGGGACTATTCTATAATTAGAAAGGCTTAAAAATTCAGACTCAAACTTGCTAATTATAGAATAGTCCTAAATTCTATTATAATGCATAGATAACCAACCTTAACTACAAGCGTAACTCTTAACCAAAATTTAAGATAAGGAGCTCCATTCATGAGGTGACATGTGTCACTTCTCAACTAACTCCAAACCTAACTCCTAACAAAAAAAATTAATATAAGAAGCTCCAATCATGAGGTGACATGTGTCACTTTCCAGCTTAAAATTCACCTTTATTTTCAAATTGAAATTTTTTTTTATCTTTTTACTTTTTTTATGATCTAATTTCACCATATATTCTAAAATTTTGTGCTCTTTAATTTGACATCCATTTTGATATATTTTTATGAGTTTTTAGTTTTTAAATTTTTAGTGTGTTTATTTTATTTTGGTTCAAAATTTGACAACTTTAACTTTTATTTCAATCAATACAATCTTGATTCGTCAAAGGGTACACACCGTTGCATTGCGCGGGTACCATTCTAGTGAACCACAATGCATGGATCTCAAGGGTGAGGTCGAACGACTAGAAAGAATGGTAACAGTAAAGAGAACAGTTGGATTGCAATATACGAAAAGAAAAAATGGGTAAAAATTATGAGGTTGGCTAGTATACATTTGTGATACACTAATGCCACATCACAAATTAAATGTCAAGTCGGCTCATATAGTAAAAAAAAAAAATGTTATCAATTTTCAAACAAGAATATAATGAGTCATTTATAGCAAAACAAAGTACAATCAATATTTAGATATATTGGAGGTAGAGAATTAATAAAGTTAATTTTCCCTATATATTTTAAAGAACTGTTTTTGTTTTTAAATTCAATTAACTATCTAATAATATTTACAAATGTCTCATATTGTTTTTGTTTTTAAATTCAATTAACTATCTAATAATATTTACAAATGTCTCATATGATTTTCGGAATGTCTAAATACTCTTAGACTCCAAGAGTGGGTGTAGTGATTCACCCTTTAACCATATTCATGTCAGCGATATATCATCTTTAAGAGTAGTTTTTCTTCTTCTATTTTTAATGGCAATAGGCTGATGGCGAATTATGGCTTGCCGTATGGACCAAAACCCGCAACCACTTAAATGATAAGCAACTCAAAATAACGCTCACCAGACTACAAACCCTTTGTTAATAAACTTTTGTTTTCACCATTTTCTAATTACGTTACTTACTAATTTGCATGTAATGAAAGTTATTGAAAAGATGTTTGGATTAGTTTATAAAATCATTTTAAAATCATTTTTAATAGAAAATTTCAGTTTACCAGTTGAAGTACTTAATTTTATTCAAAAATTTTGTTGACACACTCTAAAAATTTATTGCGTTTAGTATATAAAACATTCTAATTATAACTTTTACTTACAAAAAACGCACAATTGTATAACGAAATTATGCATTTTGTTCATTTCTACTTTATAAATATGGTCATTTTTATCAATGATTATATAAATAAATGCTCAATTTTATTTGTACAATATCTTAGACAGGTTATAATGGCATGTGAGGCCTTGCGTTCACCATGCCTCGTCCACCTCCTTTGTGGGCTTTATCTCTCACGCGCGACACACACAAACTAAGAGAGAAGTGGTGATGCTTCTCACCATTCGTGTACCGGGGGAAAAAGGGTCCCCTATAGTTTTTTTATTTATATATATTTGATTTGTAGGTGTATGAGGTATTTTGTGAGGTATGTTTGTATAAAGTAAATGTTTTTAATTGTTGTGAGGGGAGTGGTGACGGTTGTAGTTGAAATGTAAGAAGAGTGGTGATGTGTTAAATGGTGATGTAACGCTGATGTGCTGATGAAGAGAATTGTAATAATTGTGTCTATTCTAACGAGAGAAAACATAATAGCATAAAATTAGTGGGTGTCACATCTAAATATCTAATTACTAAACAAGGATATAAGCAAAAGGATGTGAATTGTCATTTTAAGCCATAATTTGATATCATGTCCAAAAATACACCTAAAATACTATCTATCTATCTATACTAATAAACCAGAATAATTTACAAGCCCTCTAAGCATCCTGAAATTAATTTTCCTACGTGTCTTAGCTCTGATTGGTCCAACATTTAATGCGTACAACATCCTTCTGCATCTGTTTTTTCACACCTTATCAACAAAAACGCTGCAACAAACTCATTCAATTACTCATTCAAAAAATTCAAATCAATTAACTTATTCTTGGTAACTAATTAATGATTCAACCCTTTGTAACCGATTGTCATAAACCAATTCAATATCACAAATCCTTCAATAATTTTTTTTGCACGCTCCAATATCACATACCAAATCGTTTTCCTGTGCCACTCATTATTACGCTGTCAATTAGCATCAAAATGGGTAAGTATCGATTTATAAGAACCCTAGAAATATGAATTGGAGATTTTACTAATTGGCAAGTAATGCATTTTTTTTATGATTCAATTATAATATGTCTGTGATTTGTTTGTTTAAATCTAATTTTTATACAGAGTATCATTTATAATTTGTTCCAAGTAGAAAGTATAAGTTATGGTAGTGTTTATAATTTGTGAATGAAAATACGATTTTGATGTTTGAATGTTGTTTTTAGGACGTGCGAATTGAATGACGATTCATCTGTTTTGATTTTTTTTATGTTAAGGTGTAAAACTTGCGGCTCGGTTTCAGTTTGAATGACGATTCATCTGTTTTGATTTAATTATGTTTGTGTCATTGTTTTCTGTAGGTCAAAAGCGCAACACGTGATGAGTCGAGGAAATCGAATTTATGTTCTTCAACAATCAATTAGGTAATTGTTTCAATCCATTTTTATATCATCACTGATTTGGTTACTTTATCCTCTAAATTTTGCAATTCTTTATTCTCTTTTTACATGTGGTTGTGATTTTGATATAGGTTGAACTGAGTTTCATTTGTACTAAATCTTATGCACACTATGTGTTTGATAAAATTGTGAATAGCTAAATCTGTTATTTGTTGCATTTTTTTAAAATGTTTTTAGGTTGTTGATTTCACTCATGATCCTTATATGAAGCCGATCTATGAAGAGCAATGGCGTGCCCAGCAGATTTATTTTGCAGCAATTGCGTGCCCAGCGGATTGGTATACCATTTCGAGCTTTTTAGCTCTACTTTTGTTTCTCTTCTTATATTATATTTATCTAAGCTTCTTATCAAATGTGCTTATTTATTATATTTTCTTTAGGCGGGAGATGTGTATATTTTTTTTATAATCAAATTCCATTTTTGGTTCATACTCTGCATAATTGTATGTTTTTATTTAATTTTTTGCCTATCCATTTTGATATGTATGATTTGTTTATTTTAATGTTTATTGTATCTGATATTAGTATAAATTTTATATATATGATGCGATTAATCACCAATCAAAGCATTATTGTAGCAAATAAACTTTTTTTTATGGAAAACTGCTTTTATGAATTGGGGGTCATCTAATTGTAAGATTCTATTTTTTTCCGGATCTTTTTTTGTAGCGATTTTTTGGATGTTATTGTTGTAGCAATTTGTTAATTTGTTTGAATAAAGTATTTTTTTTTTTTTATCTCATGATCAATTGTTTGCAGCTGATATGGGTTAATACGTGGAGAAAATATGGAGCTTGGCTGTTATTGAGTATAGTTACATGTGATTAGGTATGGTTTAACAATTTCAGTCTAAGCCTTCATTCATTTCGCCTTCGTTGGTTTTATGATGCAAAATGACTTTCTCCTGTTGATGTCCTTCATATTTGCAGGTTAAGTATGTTGTAGAACTTGCAAGAGCTTTAGTTTGACAGATGAGATGGGAGAGAGTAGTGGTCCTTACATACTTCGTATTCCATTGTGGAGGTATGCACATTATTTTCATGTAGTTGAATAAGATCATTGTAGTTTTTCTCAATTTAAAAGCGTNTTTTTTTTTTTTTATCTCATAATCAATTTTTTGCAGCTGATATGGGTTAATACGTGGAGAAAACATGGAGCTTGGTTGTTATTGAGTATAGTTACATGTGATTAGGTATGGTTTAACAATTTCAGTCTAAGCCTTCATTCATTTCGCCTTCGTTGGTTTTATGATGCAAAATGACTTTCCCCTATTGATGTCCTTCATATTTGCAGGTTAAGTATGTTGTAGAACTTGCATGAGCTTTAGTTTGACAGATGAGATGGGAGAGAGTAGTGGTCCTTACATACTTCGTATTCCATTGTGGAGGTATGCACATTATTTTCATGTAGTTGAATAAGATCATTGTAGTTTTTCTCAATTTAAAAGCTTTTATATAACTTGGATATGGATATCTAATATGGGGCAGGTTTTAAGTTTCAACACAACTGGAAGGAAGCTTTGTTGTTGATTAATATCACATAATCATTTTTAGAACACAGATTCGAATATCCCCTTTCAGGAGCTACTAGACCGAACTCCTTTAATGAAGCTTAAATAATCTTATTTATCTCATTGAAGTATGAGTTATATCTATTTATACATTCATGACACCGAACTCCTTTCTGCCTTATGTTTTGTTCCAATTACAGTTTCCTTACATATCTGTAGGTTTCGTTGTTTACTAAACCATGAAGTCTGTTTCACAGTAAATTATCTTCTGTAGAAATACTAATTCTTCATGAAATGACAAAAATAAACAGGGACATCATCTGGATTTACAGCCTGTGAGGAATCAATGGCTTCTAATTTTAGTGTCGGAGGTCAACGAAGACAAGACGCCTGACGACTTCAGGGACATGGGATAAAGACCGGCCAAAGAAGTCATAACTTTCTTTAAAAAAAAAGATGGATAAAGCCTCAAGATCCGGTAGCTTAAAAAATGTGAAACTCAGCTTTGTTGGGCACTCAATAGGAAACGTGATTATAAGAACGGCATTGGCAGGTGCATATTGATTGCCAACTTTTTTTTTGTTTGTTTTCACTTGATTGCTCAAGAGAAGTAGTAATATGGGCAGGTCTACCAGCAAACGTTTACCTGTTTCTTTTTCTTGAATTAATTATAGAAAATGCATTAAAAATATTATTAAAAATATTAGAACACAAATATTTATTAGTGAATTTTAATGCTTATCACCACTCAGTTGTGTTAAGTGTCAACGACCATTTTTTTGTCAAAGGGATATTGGTTTAGATTCGATTAGTAAGTTGTAATTTTTCAATGATTAACCTTGGCTTCCTATATTTTTTTTTTCATATCTTATTAAAACTGATTTATGTATTCATTTTTTCATTTAAATGACCAAATCACAAGCATTTTTTGCCAAACACATTTGAGATATGTTGCAACACAAATCGATCCATTCATAAATGACTGGGACGGAATGGCCACCTCTAAAAATATCCTTGAGCCTAATGGCCCCTCCCTGAAATTGGGGCTGCCAAACACGTCACATGTGGTCCTATTCCTGTATTAATATTATGTGACCCGAATATTTCCATTTTCACAATTTGTTGTTTGTTTATTTTGAATGGGGCATCTCAATTCATTTGTACAGTGTAGCTCATGAGGCTCATGCTGCTACAGTGATTATAAATATAGGGAATACTCGAGCTGATGATTTTGCAAATTTGAAAATCAATGCACGTCTTGGAGAGGTCTGCTACACAACAACCATCTTCATTGAACCTCTTATTTACCGAAATCCTGATTGTAGCTTATTGCTGATGCAAATACTACCAAGGCTGCTCAACGCTGGTTCCTGCTATCTAAATCATGAAGAGGAGGACTGTTACCATACACCAGAATACACATTAGTTTGACCCACTGCGTAAGTTTCTTTAAAACCTTCCTTATAATGAACTTAATGTCATTGACGCACTCCTCAATCACAACAGTTTCAAGTAAGCTCCTAAGTCAACTTTTTTATACTCTAAGCATAAACATGATTTCTTTGCTAGGTATGCCAAATAGAATAAAAATGAGCAATGCTGTTATGCGGGTTTAGTTGTTATTCCCGTTGCCAAATAGAATAAATTTGCCGCTGTATATGTAGCAGAAGTTGAGTTGGCCTCATTCGGAGTTCACAATGGTTTGTGACCAGGTTAAAGAGGTAATAATATATTCTAGAAATTAGGGTCGAGTTGTGGGCTGTGAGCTTAATTGTTTAATTGTGTTTTGAAATCGTTGCAGGCTCTAGAACAAACATACAGATGCAAATTGTGTATTGGACCATGTACTACTCAAGGAGAGGGATATTACTATTTGTCATTCAGTTAATCAAGTCATTTGATAATTATTATTATGGCGTTAATCACATATCGCAGTCATGGATTTTTCGGTTCATTTAAATAAACTGTACTATTACTTGATATATGTTCAGCTTTAGTTAAGGTTGTAATAGGATTTGATATTGTATATGGAATCTTCAACATTGACGTTTTTTTTTTTTTTTTTTTTTTTTTTGTAATTGCGATAAACAGAAAAATACTTTCGCATAGTTTCTGATTTGGTCACAGGACTTGAATAATCATAACTAAA
Source organism: Artemisia annua (assembly GCA_014162995.1). Lineage (NCBI taxonomy): Eukaryota > Viridiplantae > Streptophyta > Magnoliopsida > Asterales > Asteraceae > Artemisia > Artemisia annua. The sequence continues at coordinate 91,850 of LBNU01039538.1, forward strand.
ACGTTCTACTTATGGAGTTTCTTTTGGAAAGGTGTTCTAACAGGGTATTTCTACGATGCTTTCTATGGTGATCTTGGCTATATCCTAGATCTGCATTAATAGAATTCCACATATTTATTTAATCACACTTGGATTGAAAGTGACGCAAGCACTTTTGTGTTTAGTTTCACCTATAAGAAATGAAAGTGATGTTTGATGTTGTATATATGTTTTATGGTTCTAAATTGGGTAGAATTGAGTGGGGAACTGGTCTGAGCGAACCAGAATTGGTTGGTGTTGATTGGGTAATACTATTGGGCTGTAATGAATAAGCCTCTGGACTATCAGTATGTAAGCAGCAGCAGCTATTATGGCTGGCGATAGCCGGGGGAGGGGTTAGGATACTTTTCAATAAATTCGATTTATTAAAATTATATTTGGTTTGAGACTTATGTTTCAATATTCGATGATAAATACTTCGATATTCATGTTTCATCCAATACCCATGGATTGCAAGACTATAAGATTAAAGTGTCTGAGATGCTATCATATGCTATTCAGAAGTTAAGTATGCAGTAAATACTTGGCATATTCAAATATCTCACCAGATTGACAATTTTATGGACTATAATGTTGCTGATCATTAGTTACATTGAAGAAACAAAAGCCTTAGAATAATTCCTTTTAACCAGTATATTTTTCCTATTGAGATGCAATTTTAAAAACTGACATGTTGCAAACAGGTTGAAATACAACCTTTGATTATAAGAGAATCGTCAAACCATTGATAACCGATTTTGTCTTTTAATCATTTCACAGGTGGAAATTCCGCTTTGCGAGCAGTGGATTTACAATTTCAGAAAAGATAGTGGCGGCTACAGTTGAAGAGTGCCGAGAAACTTTTGCAACCTTTATAGAAGTTGTATCGTCTTTATTCTCTATCACCCTCTTTTACTCAATTTTGAATTTTCTCAAATGTCTAAAGTCTTAACTATGATTCATTCTTACAGGCGAAAGATTTATTGAAAGAGAAAGATAAAGAAGGTAAATTCTGTTAGATGTACAACTTGTGTAAATATTCAATGTGGTTTATTATTTTTTGTATATATTGGGTATTATTTTTTTTCCATGTGGTAAATGTAGAAGCACAGGTGCACACCCCTGAACAATTAGAAATATCACACCCGGAGAGGGACGTGACTGTGTCACAAACTATTCAACAACTCGCAGTTGTAAATCCTATCAGGACAACGGCGTAAGGATCTTCGAGTGGTCCCGCCACTGCTGCTTCATTGGTCAGAGATACTATTCCAAGACTATTTTCATCTTTCAAGTCATGAATAAAATAGCTTCTACGAGTTAGTACCTTATTACCAAGCTGTAGGTTGAGCATAAGCTCATAATTTTTACGACCTTTGCATATTGTCACACCTTGCCTCTTTGCAGGCTGTAGCTTGATCTTAAGTGACCTATCATACAACCTATTCTTATGGTATTGATGATGTTGTTGGTAAATTTCAAAGTACTAAACATGTCCCCAGTGGTCATTCCACACTCAAACGCTGCACTTTAACCTGTTCATATTTGGTGATGCAAGTGTGAATAAGCTACATGTGGCAACCCGTTTTAAAGGTATTATTTGCAAATTATGTTTTGTGACTATTTTATACGAGTTTAGGTTTGATGAATTTGGTACCACATGTTACAAACGGGTTGAAAAAGAAACCTGTCGAAGCAGCATATTAGGCTATATGGATGGCATTGGTATGTCCAGTTTTCATGTGGTCAATAAAGTCCCTGCTTCAAGTAACTTCTATCACATGTGGACGAATTCTGAAGTGATTGAGTTTCAGTTTAAAATGCTATGAATTGAACAAAACTACTGTTTGGCATAAATTTTTTGTGTTATGTTTAACATATGTTTTTTTGTCGTAGAGCCACTGCTGCCTTTAGAAAGTATGATGAAGCTGAGAAGTCAGGCACAGTGGAAATAACTCTTAAGAAAACCATGGCTTCAACAAGAGGCAGGTGTAGAGGGAAGAAGACTACCACTTCAAGAACTAAGAAAGTTTCTCGATCTACAAAGAAGCAGCTAACAATTTGTGACGAAGAAAGTTCTGAAGAAGATAATGACGATGATAGAGACTCAAAGGCAAAAGATTATCAAAGTCAAAAAGGAGAAAGATACTCAGGGAAAAGGCAAGGATATGGAAACTGAAGAACCAATTCGTCCTCCCACCTCGAAAAAGGAAGAAGTTAAGCAGTTAAGGAAGTCCATGAATAAAAGTAAAAGGATGTATCTGGTTGAGCTTGCAAAACTTCAAAAGAAAGGAGAAGGTTCTGGACAACGAAATTACACTTTCTCAAACTGACGATGAAGAAGAAGAATCTGATGAAAATAAACTCTCAACTTCTGGAGACGATGAAGAAGAAATAGATGATAAGAAAAATGATGAAGATGAATAATATCATCTATAACGATGATAAGAAAAAACATCAACCAATATGTGTGGGATTGTACTTGCCATATGTCCATATCTTGACTGTTACTTCTTCGCCTCTGCTATGATATATTGATAAAGCAACTCCAAAATGCAACTTAAAGGTTTGTTCTTCCTTTTATATGGGTAAGGTCGCAATGAGCATCAAAAAGGCAAGTTCGAGTATTTGAGCTTAGTCGAAAATAAATGTGTTTCTAGAACCAGCCCCTGACGATTTAGGGGCGCTGAGTACAAGGAGTGTGTGTATGAATCAGAGTTAAAATATTTTGATGGTTGTGGCTTCAATGTGTTAGTTTAATTTATACTTAAGCACCATATGGCAAGTACTTCTCATTTCATCATATAAATCTTCTTATTTATGGTTTAATATATAAGAGACTATTCTTTGTTGTTTCATTCACGGATTGGTTGAACTAAATCACTAAGATGCGTTCATATTTTCTTCAAGAAAAACAACCCTTTGAGCGTATTGAAGCTTCACGAAGGTAGGCGCTTGAGATGTTTTCTGATAATAAGGTCAAGGTAATAGTTTATGTCTAGCGTATTGTGTGATTTTACTATATTGATGTTAGCAACACATCTTAAAGGTATCTTTTGGATTACTGTCATATTCAGGTTGAAATCATTAGCGACCTAGCAAAAGACAAGACTATTATGATGGTGTGGTCCGTTAGTTGACTTGTGTCGTGGACCCCATGGAAAACCTAGAATGAATAATTGTTATACTTGCACTATTATACCGTAACATGCTTTCGCGTTCAATGTGGAAAAGTTCAAAGTACGTCGTGGTTCAATGAAAAGTATCTTTGTTATTCTTACACTATTATACATCTCGATAAAAATACTACAAGGTCTATGATAAAAATAAAGGTTTGAAGGTCCTCATTTGTGATAAAAATAATAATATCTTGAAAAATACTACAAACATTGTCAACAAATAAGTACTTCAAGGTGTATGATCTATTTCATCAAGTATGTACAACTATATAAATGAAATGGTTTATACCATTTTTTGTCTGTACATATACTTTTATCAACAACTACCTTTTATTTTTCCTTATGTTTATTTTTTTAACTTTTAGATGTTCACGGAATGAGCATGTAGTACTCAAGTGTTTGACGTTGAATGCATACATTTGCTCTTTAAGACTATCGACCAGTTAGAGAAGACGATACATGTATGTTTATTATTTTAATAGTTACAAACCGAATTGTTTATCATATCATTGACTTATTACTTACTATTCTTTTAGAAAATAATTCAACATGTTTATGATCGTTGTTCTTTTTTACTTTATTCACACTTAATTTCTTGATACATAACTTCTTAAAAAACCCCGTGATTCCACGGGTCTAAGATCAACGTTAAAGAGGTATGTACAATATACATATGACATGTTTTATGCCACAAAGATTGAGAATTACTCCATCGGATAAACGTTTACATCTAAAGATCGTGAGGAAACAATATCCCATTTCGGTGTCATTCACCATGACAATAACCAACAGCCAAGGGCAATCGCTTTCAAAAGTCGGATTGTATATGCCACATCCTTTTTTCAAACGTGGACAACTATATGTGGCTCTTTCACGTGTCAAAAGCAAAAAAAATAAAATTTGAAGGTTGTCATTTCAGATGCGGATGGTAACCTATCAAAAACTACTATAAATGTGGTATATAGAGAAGTTCTTCAAGGTCTATGATCAAACGGTCAATAGGTATTATTTACACTTATTATAATACTCAAACTTCTTTTACTTACATATTTTTCAAACTTATCAGGTGTTCACGTAATGAACCTTTTGTTGAAGTGTTAAAATGGTCACTACATACATATGCTTCTGAAGACAAATATATTGGAGATCACGAGGCAATGAACGTTTATTACACAGATATTTACAAACATTGTATTTTATACTATCAACCACTTATAACTTATAATTTCGTTACAAGAAAATTTCACAGCGTCTGCGTTCGTTGTTCTTTCTAACTTTATTCACGTACTTACTTTTTTTAATCAAAAACCCTCTAAAATCCCGTGAATTTCACGGGTCTATAAGCTAGTTAAATATAATAAACCAGAATAATTTACAAGTCTATGAAGCAGCAAAAATAATTAATGCGCTGATGTGTCTTCGCTGCTATTGGTCCAAAAATATTTAATGCTTTGAACTGTACAACACTCATATGCAATACCCCTTTCATATACTAACATCAATTCAGGCTCCCAATATTGTAACGCCATCATATCTATTTTTGGTAAAGTGATTAATCGAAAAACCTTTCCAAAAATCTTAAAAATTCCTCTACACGATTCATCAAAATCAGTTTCAATACTAATTCAAAATCACATTCAATATCAATTCACATTCACAATTGCAAATTAAAACACACACACAATTGCAAATTAAAATACCAGCATCATTCAAGATCAAGATCAAGATTTTGAAATGATTATATCTCGAATCCATATCAGTGGTAATGCATAATTTCTATGTTTTTCTTTTTTTTTTTTTCAATTAAATATTGTGCCGATTGATTTTGATAAATAACCTTCGGTTGTTTTAATATTTTTTTCAATTTGATATACAGGGATAATTTATATTTGATATCAGTAAAAGAAAACAGTTGAAAGATCCGAAACATGTTTTCCAGGATTTAACGGTTAGTATATGTTATGCATTTTTTTAATGAATCGGTTTAAAAAAATTAGGGCCTCTTTATATCTGTTTATAGGGTTTTTAAAAATAGGGTTTTTTTATATATGCTTTCGAATAATTGTGTATTTGTCGACTGCATACGCTTTATTTGAAGGTTGCATAGAAGATGTTCGATGGAATATTTAAGAGAAAGGAAAATGATGCTGGTAATCATTTATGCATTGATTTAGTATTTAATCATTTGAGCATTGTTTTAGTATTTTAATCATTTCGCTTAGTTTAAGCTCTTTAAGATGAAAAATCCATTTTGAAGTTAAAAACAGTCTCCTTGAAAGCAAGAGATTAGGCTAATTTAAATTTAATATTTTAATATAATGCGATATTGTGACAGAAATCCGATGTGCCTCACGTGATGGATGCAATTGTGACAGAAATTAAGGTATTTTTCTTTATGTGACTCAATTAATTATGGTGTTGTTGCTTTTCTATAAAAATTAATATGTGACTCATTAGTTTTGTCTTTCTTAGGAAAACAAAATTTTCAGTTCCACCATACCGGATAGTGAACGGTAGGCTCATGCTATTACGACTCTGCATAAACAAGGTAAAATATGTATTTTATGTATTAAAGGTGTTTGTTGTGCCGGATTGCATCAATTGATATGGTTATTATGTTATTATAGGAACCAATTATTACTGAGATGCTCAATAGGTATGAGGAGAAGGGTAGCTTTGGCCAAGCTTTACGAGTAGGTCATGCACAATAGACCTATGGATCTCCGTGATCAATCTCAAGTGGAAAAAGGGTACTTTTTAATCTTTCTAAATCATTTTGTTTCTGTTTGCTTCAAGTAGATTAAATATCGGGCTAAGCAAGACTAGGCCCTGTAGTACTTACCAGCTACAATTTGTTTCAGGTTTTGGATTCTATATCGGGTTAAGCAAGACTAGGCCCTGTAGTACTTACCAGCTATAATTTGTTTCAGGTTTTGGACTCTATATCGGGCTAAGCAAGACGGCCCTGTAGTACTGGTGAGCATCAATTTATTATGTAGGAAGCCTAAAATGGTAACTGAAACTTTCATAAGCTCCAAGGGTTAAGTTTACATGCACGCCATCTATTTGCTTTTATGCCCTGGTGAACAAATGATCCACTTTAGGTGTAATTAAATTTGGGTAATATTGTGATCTATACATCGTTGTTAGAAGTTATGTTTAGATCTACTAAAACATGTGATGTTACGCTTCTACTATTCAAACAAGATGATAATTCTTTCTAAAATCTACTTGGATTTCTATAAAACTGATATTCTCATTCGCTAACACAGCTCATGTTGTTGTCTAATGAGCGTTTGCCGTAATTACAAATGGATGTGTAACTAAAACCCCATTTGTTAACACACTTTGTTTATACAAATGTGTGGAAGCACTTTTATAATAACAAATAATGGACTTCTATTTTTATCTCTTTGTTTTACACACTTTATTTTTTAACTTTCAAATTGTGGTAAAGTTATTGGTTGCACATTATGGGACAACTTTGCTCACTAGTGGTCTATCCTTCAAAATGTAGAAGCACATGCACATCCAAACTCCATCCAACCTTTTTGTTAGAGCTAATTTTATGTAATTCTGAACATGCCTTATCACGGGAATGGAACCAGTTGTCATATGCTGCATATTAAGTTTATTTTTTAAACCTTTTTATATATTTATTTCTACATATAGTTGCAGCTCAAAAAGAGAACACCTAAATTATTAATGAAGAAGATAAAGAATGAGTAGGATATTGTGATAGGCCATCTATGATGCCACAAAAATTATTCCTGTTACTGGTCAAAACTGATTTACACATGCTTTCGGACTAATTTATATCAATGATTATTAACCTTCATTTAGGGGATTGTTTATTCGATATACTAATGATTCATTTCTCTAAAAAATGGAATATGCTGCGAATAACCTTTTTGTTTCCTTTCTGAACAATAGTCATTCCCATAAATTTAACGCAAGCTGGCCAAATAATATTTTAGTTGTAACTTCTTATGTTCTATCTTATGACGGTAAGAAAGTTGCAAATCTTTTTATCAATGAGCCATTTTTTGAAAAAAAAAAAAAAAAAATCAGATTGACTTCTTCACGATTGCTGAAGCTCATGGATTGGGTGCTGTAAAGGAAGTTGTTGCTATCAGTGCCGTTTGGCCTATCTTCAGATGAGTTTCCTGGAAAAGATGTTAGCTGGAAAAGATGTCAAAGTGCAGAGTTAGATGGAAAAGATGTCGATTATTACATGCGTTTGGCCTATCTTCAGATGAGTTTCCCTGGTATCTCTGACGAGTCCCATTCAGGTGTGTATGAAGAAAACGGAGGTGATATAGAAGCCACTCTTGACATGCTCGATCAACTTGAGGTATTATATAGTAAAGTGAACGCAATTTCATTGTATACATTGAAGGCAGCAAAATGGGTGTGTCGAGCGGATTAGGTAATTGGTCTGAACGGGTATATTGGGTGGCCGAGTCGGGTTTGTTGACCTGATTTCTAATTAAAAAGAGGATAGATGTCATTGGGTGGGATTTTGTTCTGTATAACAGGTACATACATCAGACTGTTCTCTTGGTATATTGACTTTTGTTGACTTAGAAATTTGACTGTCGCTGACCTTTTATAATTGGATTTGTTTAGTTTCCAGCTCAGAGGCTATGTATGATATTTTGGACATTTTTCACATTTATCGATCAAGGTAATCAATCAAATTATTGGTGGCAAATAGGGAGGGTCAGCCAGGTTTGCCAATGTGTAAAAAATGAATTGTTTACGTGCTTGGAAGTAATGCCTTTAAAGTAAGCTTGGAAGGTGCTATTTTATAACAGTGCTCATTATCGTCCCTTTTCTATACCCTGTTACTGAGACATGTAGATGCGCAGCACACGACACCCCTTATTTTGTTTATGCAGACATATCGAACACCCTTCAACTGATACTGGCTATTTACCCAAACACCCTTTATATATGCTGTAACTGCTGCAATGACCATAGCCAAATACCCCTTCAAGCTGCACATTTGCAGCTGACAGCCTAGACACCCATAAAACTGATGTTGTAGCAACCATACCCAATAATTTGCAGTACACATACCCCAACAACCCCTTAAACAGTTTATGCAGTAGACACACTTAAACACCTCTTATTTTGAAATCACTGCAGCAGATGACCCAAACACCCCTTATTAAAATAATATTCGCTCATTATATGTTTGTTTATACATCTGTTTAAAATTGCATATATGTTTATATGTTCGTTTTCACAGGCTATTCAGATCCTGCCAAACCGGATCTCCCTCGAGTACATGAGTGGCATTTCAAATCTGGGCTTGATCGTTATATATATGGATCATTGGAATGATATATGCATATCTTTATCCTAATGTAAGATTTTAAAAGTTTTATAGCTCTCTTAAGATCTACATGCTATTGCTAAAACTATATTCTATTATATTATCTCAGGTTAAGAAGTGGATGAAAAAACTTGAATGGTCGTGTGAGCATATATTAGCTTCTTTTCAGGCTGGATATATGTGGTACGAATACATATACGAGTTGGACAAGGTTGCATATTAGTAGAGGCGTAGAGCTATCAAATTATTTTGAATACATATTTGCTTCTTTTCACCCATTATGAATCCTGCAAATACCTATTAGTGGAGCTATCGAGTTATTTTGAATCTAATATGGTGCATCTTCAAGAAGGTCAGAAGGATCATGAAGTTCGATTCCATATATGGTGCATCTCTTATTGGGTGGAGTCTTAATTATTTGACTTGCTGATAAGTTTTTTCATATTAAGTATGTTTCACACTTTTTTATATTTCTATCGTTTCAAGGTTTGTATACAATTATGTTTATTTGATCGATGGGTTGAGCAGATAACCTCTTAATTTGTGGAAAAGTTTGTGCTCGCGACCTTGATGTGAATGCATCAAGAATTAAGAGTGTGATTAGAAATCTGATCTACATGTGATTAGTTTTCTATAAAGTCAATATTTGTTAGATTCTAAAATGGGTTTGCTTTATTTCAAGTTCACTCATGAAATATATTATGGTATTTTTGCATTGTTATAGAGTAACAAGTTGGAGGCCACTGTTAGAATGACTTTGGTCCCTGGCTTTAAATATAGTCTTAATGAAAGCAATGTTGGGTTATAGTGATCATTCATTCTAGGGTATATGTAGATGTATCATGACATTTTGTTGTAAATTCAGACAAATATATCGTTATTTATATAGGGTCATTTATATAGGGTATCTGGCGGTTCAGAAAGGATATTGGGTTCGAAGTTGTTCCTTCACAATGAGAAAGAAAATATCTTGAATGATGATTTGAAAGGTATTGAAAGCAATTAGGGAAATGTATCTGAACACACATATATATTTCGTATTCATAGTTATAGGAACTTTATATTAATTATTCTATCTAATTGTAAAGTAAAAAACCGAGATTGTATCATTTATCACTTTTGTGAATTTAAACATCAGTAAAGAAAACAAGTGCCTATATTTCATTTAGCCAATTATGTTACAATTGAAAATGGTAGTCAAAGGAAGCATATCCCCCTGAACATTTACCAGTGGGTCAAACGGGTTGAAATTCGAAATTTTTTGAGAAATTGTGGGTCAAACGGGTTGAAAGACAACAATAATAGTACTTTACATGCATACTCCATGGACCCTTCAAGTTATTGGCGTTGGCTTCATTCCTGTGCATTTTAAGAATATATAACAATTGAAGAACATGAGACATCCACGTTAATTTTATTGCTTAATGTATCCACATAATTTATTGTTAACGTAGACAAAACTATACATAATATTCTTATAATGTCATTTATGCCGTTTTTTTACATGTAATATCAATCACACAAATGTTTTACTTACACTTTTTTTTTTATACTTATTAGGTGCTCATCAAATGTTCATTGGCTTATTTTTAAATGCGGTCAAGATTGGAGTTCACTTTTTTTTCCCTTTCAATATCTCTTCTAAAAACCCGTGGATTCCACGGGTCTTATAAGCTAGTGTATCAAACATCAACAACTTCTAATTATCACCGACATTTATTGTTTTTGACAAAAACAAAAGTGTTACGTAATAGTTCTATGCATAAATGAAAGCATTAATGGTTTCTGACGTTAAAAAAATTGGTTTAGAGTTTTTTTCTTTTTGAAAATTACAAAAGTAGTGAATTTACTTATCATAAATCTGTAATATTTTAGTTTTTGACAGATATCTCTACTCAGGACCGTCTCGTGGAACTTGGTGGCCCTGTGCCGCAATCGATAAATAGCTCCCCTAAACATGAAATGCTACATGTAAAAAATGTTGTAAGGCTATAAAACGATGGGTATCCAAGTGACTTTATCTCACACAGTTACTGTATAGTTAAGTGATTTAAGTTCAAATAGTGTTACTCTACTTATCTAACCATTTGTTTTTTTTTAAGCAAAATTGTTGATTAGTTCTTCATAATCAATAAATCAATCGAAGTAACGTTATGTGGGAACTTTTATTTAACTAGATTATGTAACATCAATTCTATCATATAAAGTAGAATATGTAAATTAAAATTAATATATTCCAAATGCTAAGAGAATGACTATATAAAATATGTTCAAAAGACATATTCAATAACTAAAAAAATAACTCATAAGTGAAAATTAAATTGTAAGTGACTTATTTAGTAGTATTTTACTTTTGTTATCTCACATTTAAAAGTAACACAAAAATAATAACCCACTCTATTATACACTACCCTAGTACTATGTTAATAAATTTTGATTGGGCCTCCTCTTTTAAAGTTATTAACAGCACCAATTAACTTCTCGGAAACATATGAGCGTACAAAATTGGTGGCCCTTCGAAGTAGGAGGCCCTGTGCCACCGCTCCGGTTGCACCTCCTTACAGCCGGCCATGTCTCTACTGAATTGAATTTTATCTAGATGTGTATTATGCCCGTTTCCAAGTATTCATTCAATTTGTGGGTATATTAGTTTAAATAGTGTTTTCAACTTCTATTACATGGACTATGGTATAAAATTTGAAGTTGACCATGCGTGTAATCACTTACATGGACTATGGTCCTTGTGGTATGCATGGACTTGTATCTATAGTCCTTTGAATTTTCTTATTGAACCCACGGTCCGTAACTTGGTAACTAATAACACCTATAGTCTTGCGTGTAACAGACTTTAAAATAGACTGTTAAATCACCAATGTACAAGTACATGAGGGCATCATAGTCATTTTTAATAACTTCTTCTTCAACCTTCAAATTTTCTTCTAATTCTTTAATTTCTTTTGTTTGAAGTTCATAAATGTTGAAGAACATCAATATCAACATTAATTTATAACATATACATGCACCTTGGTAAAATAAATATCCACTAATAAACTAAAAAACCGCACCTTCGATCTTAATCAAACACCCACCAAACCAAATGCCCCCACAAATACACACTATGAAACAAAACTCACTTGTAACCTTTAAACAAAAGTTGACTCGTAAACATAATGGATATCGAACCTTAGAACCTCAAACAATATGTAAAAACGACCCATCAGTGCCAACGATGGTGTTGCATTTGTGGCGATTGGTCGGTAAACCACCACAAGCGCCGCTACTAGTATTTTTTTGGCGAACTCGAGGTTGCTATTTGTTAGCCTTGCTATTTTATAAAGATAACGTCACACAAGTGAAATGGACTAGATATGTAGCAAATAGTACCTTAGGGACTATTATTGTTCATTAGGCAAACATATATTGTAATGAGCCTATAAATACCCCTCATGACTCTCCATGAGGGGTGTGGGAAAGAGTGTGTAAAGTATCACTTCATTTCATATTAATAAAACACATAGTTCTTCACCTTTCTCTCTCTACTTTCTCTCTCTAGAAATAACCATGGATAACACATATTTCGATCAACCGCGACCTCCGGAACGTGTTTCTTGGTCATAACAAGTGGCATCAGAGCTAACTAGGGGCGAATCGTGGTGTTTTGTGGTGAAAAATCGTGATTTTTGGTGTTTTATCTCGGAAAAGTACGTCTTTTATCGAATTTGTATGAAGACTATCGAGTAAGGTAGTGTCATTCTAGGGCTTATCGAGTAAGGTTACTGTTCCATCGAGTAAGATCTTACTCTATCGAGTAAGAACAATTTTTGCCGAGTAAGGCATTTCCTTATCGTATATCGAGTAAGGTATTCTTGCTTCTATCGAGTAAGGGAAATCTCTACCTCTTTGAACCCTAGTTATCGAGTAAGGAACATCTTCTATCGAGTAAGGATTTGAGATTTGGCTATCGAGTAAGGGCTGAGATTTGGCTATATTGAGTAACATATTCTTATCGAGTAAGCTTATCTAGGAAACCTATCAAGTAACCTAATCCAACTTATCGAGTATGAGATTTTTTCGAGTAAGGAGTGATATTTCAGAATTTCAAGGGTATTTTCCGCGCTTCAAGGAATGAAATTCTTTTGAGTTTCTCAAGGTTTCGTTGCAAACCTAACATACAAAACCCTAGTTTTCAAACCCTAATTTACCGAAAATTTTTCGGGGGTGCGCTGCCCCCTGAACCCCACAGCGAACTCACCGCGGAGTTCGATCCGCGGAACAGGGGGTATATAAAGAATTAGGCAATATCACAAACTTAACCACCTCACCAAAAACACATGATATAATTGGTTTACACTTCATTGAAGATGCTTCGTTTCATCATTTCATAGCCTTAATACCAATATATCACGCTTCAAAACACACCACGTATTGCTTGAAAAGATTCTGATCAAGATTCACAATCAAATGACAACGGCTAGTATCGGATTTTTGTGACTATGGAGATAATTCTTTATCACTTTTCTGGGTTTAAAGTTCATTTCAAGGGCATGTGTACTTATTTATCTCAAAGTCTAGGGGTGGATGGATGCATGACTTTCGAAGATACTTGTTTGTGCATTCACTATTGATAGTGATTAAGACTTGGATTATCTAGTTATAACCGCTGTAAGGAGTTACATTGTAGTACTCACGGGTTATAGCTATCACTTTAAGGAGTTACATTGTAGTACTCAGTGTCACACAAAGTTGTAGATAGTTCAAGAGGCGGAGATTTCATATACTGTTTGCACGTTTGAGTATATGGATCTACCTATGCGTAAAGGAGTTACGTTGTAGTGCTCAGTATAGGTTCTTAGTCACACCATCGTACAAGATTAAGTCACATATCTAAGGGATGTTTACTTCTTTTCTCGGCCTTCGTTTACGGTCTGTTTTTGAAAACCATATATTACCATAAATTCGAAAAACATTGGAATTAGCTTTACCTTGTTCTCACCTTGGCCCGTATGGCGGCTTCAAGGACTCTACAATTCTCTGTTTGTTGGAATGGCCCTGCAGCATGTACCACAAGATCGACATCTGCAGAGGTAGAATGTGTATATGACAAAGTAAGTTTTCAAGCTGTGACGTACAAGATACTCGAGATACCAGTTGTGCTTAGTTTAAATAAAATGAATAAAACAACGTAATTTTCCATAAACATATGAACTAACACACCTGTCAAAGCAGAGTCCAGTGATTTGTCGTCATTTATATCTACTTCAGCAAACTCGGCGTTGCTGCCAAGTGTGGTCACCATATTAGCACCTTTTTCCCTGGAACGCATCCGTGTATCCAGCATTTAGTGTATAGAAGCAAAAGATGTTGAAGAATATACATTGAGACCAGTAAAAGATATCATACATAGTCGTAAAAGTAGCACTGACATAAAATACGGCTGGCCATTACTTCTCACTATAAAGAGATTTTAACTAGTAAGTGGCTATTGTTCCGATAATAACACTAGAACATGTGAAAGATGGGAATGGTACAAAACATACAAATGCATACACACATGCATATACAGTGAATATACCTTAACAATCTTATGTTTCTTTACCCAATGATTAAGACATTCACACGCCGTGGTGTGTACGTAATGGAATATTTCGTAATGCCATAAAATTTATATATATTTTAAAAAGATAAGCTACTACAGCATTTAAGAAAATTCCAGCCGCCATTAAAGCTGATGCAGGAAAGCTCCTTTTGGCATATGTTAGTGGGAACGACTTATAAGCACTGTCATGGTATATGTAGATGGCTTTGACTTCTACGATGTGGTAACGTTATGTAGGGGAATTTGGCCTTTAAACACTACCATAGTATCTGAGTTCGGAGAGCATCATTTGTCCTTCAAAATCTAAATGCAAGTGGATAGGCCTTCCAAACAAATTTAGTTTCTGGAGACTAGATCACTTGGTCATTTATTCATCATACACATACATCGATACTCGATGGTTACATTACTTGGGGATAAACTATATGCTAATAAAGATTCTGAGTCACCAACTCTAGTACTTCATCACTGATCACTGCAACATGACACATATGCCTAATCAATTGTTTACTAAACTGCGATTACAAATCGGAGATATCACAACTACTTACATCTCATTCGATTATAGTATCTCATTTTATTTTTTTATTTCAATAAATACTGCCAGTACCACAACCAAACCTTAACAAAATAACTTAAAACGTACTTATCTAATCTATAAACACTAAATCACGATCAAATAAGACGATAAATTTACATAAGAATCTTGATAAGCTACCTGATTCACTACTTCTCACATATAATATCTCGGCTCGTACAAGATCCTAAACCTAAAACACTACACACTAATAAAACAGCTAATTTCTATGCGTTGAACATACATATACTTTTGTAGTAAGCTAATCCAGAGATAGAAGGAAATACTCGTAGTTATATATGAATTATGAGCTACAATAATATGAAAACATGTATTTATACAAAGGAGAAAGGATAACTGACTACTAACAAACTCAACTAACTACTCGTCTGCTCTAAGTAAGTATCTAACTACTAGCGCTAGTCAACTCTATACTCTAATAATACATAATTACGCTTGCAGTAAAAATAATTTACGTGTGCAGAACATACATAAGGTTTCTGTATTAAGCTGATCTAATCGACAAAACAGAATATATATCAGCATTACGTTCATAAATTACGCGTTACAATAACATCAAATTATCAATACATGTATTCACACAAAGTAGAAAGCTCAACTAACTCCTAACAAACTCAACTAACTAACATCTAGCAATTAAAATAGCTCTAACCGTGCTTCATTTAACCATACATAATTCTAGACGAACAATAAACGCTGTTAAGTATTCTGATATCGAAATATAACCAAAAAAAAAAAAAAAAAAAAAAAAAAAAAAAAAAAAAAAAAAAAAAAAAAAAAAAAAAAAAAAAAAAAAAAAGTAACAAGCATAACAGAATCCTAACAAACTCAACTAACTATAACTAATTCTATAGCTCTAACCGTGCTTCATTTAACCGCACATAATGAATACAATGTTGAGTATTCTGATATCGAAACATGTCGAAATGCATCGAAAAAAAGGAAGAAAGACCTGTTACGGCCAGCAATGACGATACGGAGGTCAGGTTTGAGTTTAGAGAGAGCGAGTGCGGTAGAGCCACCGACTCTACCGGTTCCACCGAGTACCAGAACTCTTGAATTGGTGGTTTCAGCGGCGGAAGCTACGACTGGTGACCTGATGGTGTTGCAGCTCCAGTGGCGCATATAGGTACACGCCATGTCTATTACTGCTATCCACACTTAGTTATGAACTTGTGATGATATATCTTTGGCTAACGGTATTATTTGCTTCTATTTATATTTTTTCATTTTCTGTTGCTTATCAAATTATCATATGTCATCGACATGGTTACGTTGGTCAAGTGCCTTATTTTTGGTGTTGTTATTTAGAGCAATGCTATAATTTACATAAAACATTTCACAAAATCATCGTGTCAAGAGGTGA
The DNA here is from genome assembly GCA_014162995.1 of Artemisia annua. Taxonomy (NCBI): domain Eukaryota; kingdom Viridiplantae; phylum Streptophyta; class Magnoliopsida; order Asterales; family Asteraceae; genus Artemisia; species Artemisia annua. Next base: position 107,948 of record LBNU01039538.1, read on the forward strand.
TTGGTTTAATCAAAGAAAGAAGAAAAAACTCTCATAAAATCCACCAGTCATCCACTGACACATCATTTTGTGAATGCTTCGAAAGTTTGTTTGTTGACGTAGCATTCCTCTATTATTTAACTTTTATATTTGTATGTTATTTTATGTTTATACAGAAGAAAATTATTTTTATTGAACTGCCTATAACTTACTTTTAATTTTACCGGTTCATATATATTTGGGAAAATTAATCCTATTAGACTATTAGTTCCCTATTTTCAACAATTTGTGAATCTAAATTCTCTATTTTGTTTTGCTTGAATGAGTCGCTAAACTATTTGTAGAGTTTAGGGCATGTTTAATTGTTATGTGTTTATATCCTTTCTTAAAAAGATAATAAAAAAAAAATAAAAAAATAAAAAAAATAAAAAATTGTTATGTGTTTATAGAATAAAATAAATAAATTTGATGCTAATACATTTGTTTGGTAGAAGTCTAAAATGATGAATCATTTCTGAAAAATGATTTAGTATAAAAGAGGTTGGTTTTGAGTCTCACTTTTTTTAGAGCCTCACTTATCATGAAGAAGCTAAGCTTTTCATTTGAGGCCTACGGGTATCACATCACCATAACACAACCCCTCCAACAACCTCTCTTATCATAACATAACACAACCTCTTCATTTAAGTCCTACCACTTTCAATTTTATTTTCTTTTTCATTTTTCAAACAAACTAAAATCATTTTATTCAAATAATACAAATAACATTTTTTATTTAAAAAAAGAAAAAAAGCAATTTTCTTCGTCTTCTTGCGTACACACTACACACACAATTGAAAAATCAAAAAAAGAAAAAAAAGAAGAGAAAAATATAACCTTTTATATTAAATTGAGCCCTACTCAACGACACTTTTGCAGTGAATTTAGCTCGTCGTTTGCATGACGAACCATCGTTTGACGAAGGACAACGAATGTCCTTGGTGTGGCGGCGAGTGGACAACGAAGGACGACGAGAGCCACATAGGAGTGGCGAGTAGAAACTCGTTGCAATACCTGAAGCTCTTATAAACGTGACCTCTTTTTTTTACCTACCTCTCATTTATCCTCTCTTTTTATTATACTTTTATTTTATCATAAAATAATATAAAACTTAGTTTATATTTTTTTTTTTTTTTACAATTACAAAACAATTAATTTTTCTAAATAATTATACAATTTATCTCTCTTACTTTTTTTCAAACTTATACTCACTTTTAAACTCATTTACAAACCCAACGGCCCCTTAGTTGATCACTTAACTTATTCACTTTGTATAAAATGAGTAGTAGAGTTGACATGCCTAGTTAGCAACCACGTGTTACAATGTTTTCCACATATATGTCGCATGAGAATCCAATTGCTAAAAGACAATATTTATATTTTGTTGCATTTTTATGATTTTTGAAGCTTATATTGTTTAAATGTTATTTTAAGAATAATGAGACTATGAGTATGTCAATATGCTGCATTAACTTGTTAACCACCAAAAAACACCGTCACCAATCCCCACCAACCATGAACGCTACAAAGTACAATCTGAAAAAACCTATGAACCACAATGTAAGATCTCAAGGGTGAGGTCGAACGACTAGAAAGAATGATAACAGTAAAGAGAACAGTGGGATTGCAATACACGAAAAGAAAAGATGGGTAAAAAGTTATGAGATTTGTTAGTGTACATTTGTGATACACTAATGCCACATCACAAATTAAATGTCAAGTCGGCTCATGTAGTAAAAAAATAAAAATAAATAAAAAATAAAATAAAAAATGTTATCAATTCTCAAACAAGGTAATATAATGAGTCATTTATAGCAAAACTAAGTACAATATTTAGATATGTTGGAGGTAAAGAATTAATAAAGTTAATTTACCCTATATATTTTAAAGAATTGTTTTTGTTTTTAATTAACAATCTAATAACATTTATAAATGTCTCACACGGTTTTTGGAATGTCTGAATACTCTTAGACTCCAAGACTGGGTGTAGTGATTCACCCTTTCACCATATTCATGTCAGCGATATATCATCTTTAAGAGTACTTTTTCTTCTTCTATGTTTAATGGCAATAGGCTGATGGTGAATTATGACTTGTCGTATGGACCAAAACCCGCAACCACTTAAGTGATAAGCATCTCAAGATAACGCTCACTGGACTACAAACCCTTTGTTAATAAACTTTTGTTTTCACCATTTTCTAATTTACGTTACTTACTAATTTGCATGTAATGAAAAGTTATTGAAAAGATGTTTGGATTAGTTTATAAAATCATTTTTAATAGGAAATTTCAGTTTACTAGTTGAAGTACTTAATTTTATTCGAAAATTTTGTTGACACACTCTCAAAATTTATTACATTTAGTATATAAAACATTATAATTATAACTTTTACTTACAAAAAACGCACAATTGTATAACAAAATTATGCATTTTGTTCATTTCTACTTTATAAATATGGTCATTCTTATCAATAATTATATAAATAAATGATCAACTTTATTTGTAAAATATCTTAGACAGGTTATAATGGCATGTGAGGCCTTGCCTTCACCATGCCACGTCCACCTCCTTTGTGGGCTTTATCTCTCACGCGCGACACACACAAACCAAGAGAGAAGTGGTGATGCTTCTCACCATTCGTGTACCGGGGAAAAAAGGGCCCCTTGTGGTTTTTTATTTATATCTATTTGATTTGTAGGTGCATGAGGTATTTTGTAGGGTATGTTTGTGTAAAGTAAATATTTTTAATGGTTGTGAGGGGAGTGGTGACCGTTGTAGCTGAAATGTAAGAAGAGTGGTGATATGTTAAATGGTGATGTGACGCTGATGTTCTGATGAAGAGAATTGTAATAATTGTGTCTAGTCTAACGAGAGAAAATAAAATAGCATAAAATGAGTGGGTGTCACATCTAAATATCTAATAACCAAACAAGGATATAAGCAAAAGGATGTGAATTGTCATTTTAAGCCATAATTTGATTTCATGTCCAAAAATACACCTAAAATTATTGATGAATAAGAGGTTGAAATTGATATTACAACCATTATTGTCCTCTGAGACAAGTGTGTATTTTGGAGGTATTTCTAAAATAATTACTAAAAAAGAAAAATGTGTTCTATTGATGCATAAATAATGCAATAGTAGTACAAACAAAGGAAGATGGGGATATATAAAAAGAAAAGAACACGCTTGTTTGCTTGCTAAGAGGAAAACAATGACTTTTTCATCAAAATATAGCAAAATGTGTATTTTTGTAGATGTTCTTTAAAATGTGAATGATACAATGTTTGAAAGTTGTATCAAATGTAAGTGTTACACATTTGTTTGAAAGTTGTATCAAATTTAAGTGTTACACATTTGAATAATGTAAGCATGTAGCTTTTATTTTATTTTATTTATTTATTTTTTTAATCATAAGAGAGATTAAATTTCTTGTGAATATGTATAAAATAGTAACACAATAACATGTAATAATACCTAGTGTACACTTTAATGCAATAATCTCTTGGTCTAAAAATAAATTGTACTTTATAATTGCATTTTTCACTAACTACAATTTTTACCAATCAAATATTATATTCACCTACTAACTTTTTTTTAATTGATTAAAACATACTGTGAACATTTGTTTTAACACATTTCAAAATGAAAACACCAACATTTAATATTTTTTTATCCGTTTAGTTATAAAGAAAATTATTAGGAGTCACAAGAATATGTGTAATTACTTGCACAACAACATTATGTTAATTATAATCTTAAGACTTAGGGTGTGCTTGATTAAAGGTATTAGGGGGTAAGGAATGATAAAGATAATGATAAGTGATGCTTGTTATAATGCAATGAATCATTATCAAATATTAGGTAATCCATCATTCCCCGCTATTTTGAGATAATGACACTGTTATGCTTGAAATATTCTTTCTATCATTTTTTTTTTCTCCCCTCTCTTATTTCCCATGGTAACTTCTCTTTTCCACTTTCAATCTTCAAAACTTCAAAACTTCAAACCATCCGCAACTTGCATATCGTCTCCAATCTAGATTCTATAATTTTTTATATTTTATATTTTTTTATTTTTATTTTTTTAAATTTCACTTAAGTTATAACCTAATATCTCACGTAAACAAGGTTATGTTAAGAATATATCAATTATATTCTCATACGTACTATACCTCTTCTATTTCAGTAAAATTGATGAATAATTTAAAGAAATATATATTAAGTGTAGCTTTTTGTATTTGTACTACGTAGTTTTTAGAACCAAGCATCATTATATTATTTAATATTCTCATTATCATTCCTTTTTCCATTACTCAATACGAACCGAACGCCCCTTTAATTTTTCATTAACTAATAGAAAAACAGATTTAGACATGAAATTAGTTAGTAAATACAGTAAGTAAAACACTTTTATATTTGTGGTTAAAGAAATGCGAGAAACACAAACAGATTGATTCAACACTTGAAAGAAACACAAATATTCCCTTTTGTCACACCCCGGCCCCGTCAGCCAGCAACTTTGCCCCCTTTTTCCTCCTTCCTTCCAATAAATTACTCAACATTTCAGTGACAAAAAACCCTAATTGTACAATCAGATTTTACACATCAATAA
>LBNU01039538.1:112592-146236 GCA_014162995.1 Artemisia annua
TGATGTAATTTTGATTATTTTACTTGTAATCGCTGATTTTGTTCACTTTATTACTGATTATTTATTTATTTTATTTTATTTTATTTTATTTTATTATTTTTTTTTCTTTTAAGTTATCGGTCATTTGGTATGTTTAGATTTTAGTTAATGTGATGTATCATTTATAGTTGAGCATTTTAAAGTCACTTCGGCTAAAATTATGACCGATAACCTCTTTCGAAAGTAAAAAAGAGAAAGAAAAAAAGTGGAATACCTAAAATTTAAATTGGCCTAAAGTATAATACCATTTTGTGCGATGTGCGCTTTTTTTTTAACAAGTGTTTAAACAGTTGACTTTGATATGTTTATGTTTGTATTTGTATAGTGTCGTTTTGACTCATATTGTTCTTAATAACTGAGATGTTGCAGGTGTAAAAAGATGAGATTTTAGGTTTAAGTCGACTGTAATATTTGTAAATTGTGTGTTCTTAGTGTAATTTTGATAAAAATTAGCGGATAGCTTCTATTCACTGATTTGTTCGTGATATGTGTGTAATGTTGCGTTTTTAGGTTCAATTTAGGGGTGTAAATGAGCCGAGCTGCTCGTGAGCTACTTGAGCTCGGCTTGCTAAAAGCTTGACTCGAGCTCAAGCTTAACATAAAACTTGTTTACTAAACGAGCTCGGGTCCTAGCTTCATACATTGAACTCGGCTAGGCTCGCGAGCCTAAAAGAGCTTTTACATCTCTTATATAATAAGGAAACTGCTATTTCGAGAAAACTAAATCTTTGAAAAAACTAATGCTACTTTTAATTAGTTATTTTGTTGATCTTACAAGTGTAATGTTAATTTTTTAGGTTTAAGCTGTATGATTATGAAGTGTTATTTTATTAGACTTATAAAAAGGTCACCTTTTTGTGTATTAGTATTATTTTGGTTAATATTACGGTTAATTACTGATTTTGTTGTTGTTGTGAGTATAATGTTGAGTTTTTAGGTTTAGCTGTATGATTATCAAGTGATACTTGCGTTGACCTAAAAAAATGTCACTTTCTTATGCTTCTGTGTGTAGTTTGTATGCTACTATTGTAATTTAATTACTACTACTCTTAAATGCCGATTTTAGTGAATTTGGGAATGTAATGCTGTCTTATTAGGGTTAAGTTGTAGTTTAGTTCAGTGCTGTGACCTAAAATAGTTCACTGATTTGGGCTTATCGGCTTATTGAGATTTAAAATGCGGTAGACTCAGTTTTTTCAGTTTATGAGATTTTCAATTTGAGAATATGGACTTAAAATAGCTATAAGCTCAAGCTGAGATGCATAAACATAAGCCCATAACTCATAAGCTAGGAAAAGTGTGCTTATCGGCTTTTCAGTATCTCAATACACCGACACACTTAGAATATAAACAAATTTATAACACCACGTTAGTGTAATCTTGAGTAGTACTGATACGAATCACTGACTTTGAGATGTAATGCTGTGTCTTAGGTTTAAGGTTATATGATTTTGCAAAATGTTACTATATTTTACCTTAAAAAAGGTCACTTTGATATGGTTATGTATGCTATGGGTGTAATTTTGGTTTAAGATGAATGATTATCAAGTGTTGCTCCACGTGACCTAAGTCTAGTTTGATATGTTCCCACTTGTAAATTGAATGTTATCAGTGAAATTTTGATATGTATAAATCTTACTGTTTTTGTTGTTGTTTTGACATATGAGTGTAATGTTGAGTTCTTATGTTTAATTTGTCTGATTACAAAAATGTTACGTGTCATGGCATTAAAAAGTCCACTTTGATATGTTTCTGTATGTGATTTGCATGCTAAAAGTAACTTTGATTAGTGTTGCTCTTAGTTACTGATTTTGTTGTTGCTAATGCTATGAGTGTGATGTTCTGTTTTTACTTTTAGGTTTAAGTTGTATCATGTATGATAATAAATTGTTGCTTCGGTGTGACCAAAATAAGTTCCTTTTGCGCCTAAGAAGTATAGTCTAACATTAAGTTAGTGGTCACTTTTAAAATAGGTAGATACTCCGTAGTTGTGTATATATACTGCCGTACAGTTTAATTGTTGGTAACTGAGTAAGTTAAATTAACTTTGTTTCTCTAAAGGAGCTACACTTTGAGATCTGATATAGAGTGTGGTGCTTTCCTAAGAAAAAGTGACACTGGTCGTGTTTCTATTGGTAGTGCTAGTTAGCGACGTTGGAACTTAGCCTGGTTGAAACAAAAGGCGGATCTATCTATGTTTTTTCAAGACAAGTATTATTATTTATTTTGAAAAATCTGGAAATGGATGTGTTCTTACTGAACTTATAATCACTGCCAGGTGATCGTGTTTGGATCATTTACAGAGGATGAGATCAAATCCCTGCAAAGTTCCAGTAAAAAGAATGATGTACAGTTTATGTTTGGTTCCTTGGACTCTGAAACTCTGAGATCTGTGGGCATCTTCAACAACATATCAAGTGATATAGAACTTGCGAAAAAGAACCAACCTTCAAAGCTCGTAAAGAACGGGAACACCAATGAAGTTGTTCATACTAAAGCGAAAGAGTCGCATAGCCTTCCCTCAGATGTACATAAAAATGGACACACCCCTGATTCAAGCTCTCCGTTCTTTCGTAATGGTGTAAAAGAACAGGAACTAAACGATGCAGAACTACCTGTATCATTTGTACCTGGCGGTGATGGTGAACCTCTAGACCAGTCCATTTCAGAGCTGGGTCGCGCAGAAGCTGTGACTGTATCATCTACAAATCAAGGAAATGAAGCTTTTGTCAGGTCATTTGAAGCTTTTGACTTGCTAGATAACAAAAATAGTATTGTCAGTGCATCGAATGGTCCGCGTATAAGCACAACTGAGTTACTTCCTCGAGGTTTAGTCAATTCAGGAAATCTGTGCTTTCTGAATGCAACTCTTCAGGCTCTTCTTGCTTGTTCCCCCTTTGTACATCTTCTGCAGGAGCTAAGAACGCGCAATATACCAAAGGTAGACTACAATATTCTTTGTTCTTGTGATCATGGCGTTGTTCAAAGCCATTTAAGAGGTGGTTGTGTGGTGCACTATTGGAATTCTGCTCATTGTGTGTTAACCCCATTTTCAGATCGAGTTCCCAACTTTACAGGCATTTGTTGAGTTTATATCTGGCTTCGACATGCCATCTGGCGTGCATTCAAAGAAAAAAGATAATATTGTTCTGGAATATGGGAAAGCGTTTCGACCTGTCATGTTCGAACCTGTTCTGAACAAATTCTCCCCAGATATGCCAAATAGCTTCTCAGGGAGACCAAGGTTTGTTGCTGTGGTCTTCTTATTTTGGTGCATCTTTAGCTAAAAGCCTGAAACACTTTCTATTTATATTGCTGCATTTATTTCAGTCCATACATCTCTTTCAAGCCGTTTACCCATATTTGTTTATAGTTCAGCCAATTAAAGTTTCTGTTTTGCATAAGATACCAACATACTTCTTCATCCTCTCGAATAAGTCAGTGTACAATATTTTGTACATCATAGTCACTAACAGATGGTTTTGTGCCCCGTTTGGGTCATTCTGTAACCCGATATATCTGAGTTCCATGATTTGATGACTTCCGGGCAAAAAAATGTATTAATAAAATGCTAATCAGGCTTTACATCGGAATTCCTGATTTTTTTGGTCTTGCATCATTGCTAAGCTATATGTTTGCCCAGCGATTTTATGGTATCTCTAGTAGCCTAAGTTTTTGAAAGGGGAGGGCTTAAGGTTGTTCCATTGTTAATTCGTGAATGTTATACGACTCGTGACGTAAAATTAGTACAAAAATAGTGAGTTGACAGTCTGATGAAAGATAGGTCAAAATGAAAAAAGAAATTTAAGTGAGCGAAGAGTGATATAACAATGTAAGTTGGTTTGTACCTTAATGGCGCATCTGCTAGTAACATTTTCTGATATGTAGGGGGTGTTTGGTTGATAAAGGGAAACACTATGGTAATAGGAATGAGAATGGGTTTTGAAACCTACCATGCTTCGAGGGTTTAGAAAATACTATGTTTGTGGGTTTGAAACCCATTTTCAATTACTGCACCCACTAACCAAACATTATGTATTGGGAATGAAAGTCATTCGTGTATTCCAAACCCTTAAACCAAACGCCCCTTACTTTTATCACCCATGAGTTATCATATGCATCTATGCAAATAAATGATTGCAATGTCAACTTATTTAACGACAACACACCAATCAAACACACCTGTTCCGATTGGGATCTGTTCCCAATAACACTTGGTTGACTTTGCACCTATGAGACATCTTAGTTAAATCTTGGCCAAACGGCCTGTTGGTAATCCACTTATCTGTTATCTAATATATGTGTACTTAGTATCTAGTGAGCGAGTTTTCTATATGTTACCTTTTGATGGTGATCAGAAATATTTTCAGGCAAGAGGATGCTCAAGAGTTCCTAAGTTTTATCATGCATCAAATGCATGATGAATTGCTAAAATTTGAAGGGGGAATCTCCACTGAAAATGGGAAAAAAGGTCCCTTGGTTTCATCAACAAGTGACGAAGATGATGATAATTGGGAGACAGTTGGGCCTAAGAACAAAACTGCGATTACTAGAACACAGAGTTTTATTCCGTCAAAGTTGAGTGAGATTTTTGGAGGCCAACTGAAAAGTGTTGTGAAGGCAAGAGGTAAGACTTTGTGTGTTTTTAGTATCATGATATCTACTCAAAGGAAATATGTAGTTTGAAAGTGATAGATAGATATAGGCATGTATGCCATGTTTTATAATAAAGAGTGCAAGCCTTGTAAATATCCCATATTCCCATGCTGCTTGCTCATTAAAATGGATATACTCAGTAATCTGGGAAGAAGAGTGTCTATAATTCTTCTAGAAGATAGATAATGTAATGTTATGTAATGCCCATGCCAATGTAGTGATATTGTGTGCTTTACCCATAAGTCACAACTTGAGCTCATGTTTTTAATAACGCGTCACCATAGTTGGAAGGCTTCACCTAAATTGGTTGTTATTGCTTGAATCCTGCTCAAGCCTACTGCATAATTTAGCTACCATACTCGTACTTGACTCCAGTGGACGCTTTAATGCTCAAAATTTGCTTGCTGGGCTTAACTTTTGTATCTATAGCACATTAGCACCAGTCTAGTTGGTTTAAGCTCACATGTGGAACTATGTGTGACATGAGAAATGTATATTCTAACATAAATATGCTCTTTTATCGAATAAAATTACAATTTGCAGAGGAACAAATACATCTTTTTTTCTTTATTACGGTTTTAGATATAGATATTCATTTTTACTTGGAAGCTTGAACAACGTCACAGTAATCCTTTCATACTTTGGATTATAACCTTAAATAAGTTTGTGCCTTACAACTCTTAAATTCTCATTGGAAACTAGACTAGGATGATTGCAGGATTGAGTATGCTGAATGTTAGTTGTACCGAGTGTTTCATGAACTGAATTTGATTACCTAAGGGGCTCACGAGTATGATAATTCAAAGATACAAGATAAAATACTAATCTTCATGTGGGTTCCAATACGAGCCTAATTAGCCATGTGCTAATATCTTGGATTAAGATAAAAGAAGCGTGTTTCGGAACTGTTTTTGTTCTTGAAGTATAACAATGTTTATTGTAAATCTAAACAGGTAACAAAGCCTCAGCTACTATACAACCATTTCTACTACTCCACCTTAATATATGCCCAGAGCCTGTTCTTACAATAGAGGATGCACTTCATCTTTTTTCTGCACCAGAGACCCTTGAAGGTTACCGTGCATCATCAGCAGGAAAGGTAAGTTAGAGTTTGTATGTGTGTACAATGCTTGTGCTGATATGATACATCTGTCCATATGTGCATCACTTGGCGATTGTATATATATTTTATTACTCTTTGTTAGTTATCATGAGAGTTGACTGCGAAGAGTAAGGAACGTGTAGAATAACAGTTAAAGAGCATGACCTTGATCTTCTATAAATATCACTTATGTGCCACTTAAGTTGCCACCCAGGCATTAAGTGTTCCCTGGCTGTGCTGACTACTCAGGCCGCTTACTTGTTTTTTATTGGTTAAGAGATTTCCAATTACTGGTTGAAATAAGCAGCTGTCTCATGATATATCGTAGCATTAAAATGTTAGTTCTTAAAGGTTTACATAATTTAAAAATAAAAAAGGACTTCATGTACCTATACTTTTTATGCTTTTGTTTAATCTCTGTTTGGAATCTAAGCACTAGGTGGTTACTCGACTAACTGATGTACAAATCAACCTTTTAAAAGTAAAATACAAAGGATAGCAAGTAGAAATCTAAGCTTGGCTGTGCCTGTGGGTGTCAAAGTCAATCTCTAACTCTAGTGAGGATTCAATGGAAAGTGAATATTGGAATAACAGTAAATGTAATGACCGCTACATTGGATGGTATTTTGCTACTCAGAGTTGGTGCCTTGGGTTAGACAACTCAACCACCCATAGAGCTCCAACCACTATAAACTCTAATTTATGTGCATTTAGACGTGATTTGGCTATTAGAAACATTGGAGTATGCGTATTTAAGAGACGATGTGGTTAAGCTTGGTATGCATAGTGGGAAGAACAATGTGTAGAAAAGCCAAAACTCATTTATGCTAAAAGTGCTGTATTTTTTTTTATCTTTTTTTGGACAACCAGTGGAGTTAACAACATATTGAGAAGTAATGAATTCACCTAATCACCTCTGAGAAGCATTTTGAAATTACTAAGTGACCTCTACAAGGACCAAGTGATATTACTAGTAAGTTAAGTAGGTAATATTCCAATTGATAGTTAGATAAAGAAACCAAACCAGTTAAAAGTGAAAATGTGCTTTTGGCAGATCAGTCACTCTTGTTGCCTCTGCTGGCTTTTAAGCCCTTATAAAAATGAGGCCTTTTGTTTATTAAACACTCATTTGCTTTTCAAAAGATGCTTAAAAGGTACTTGCAACTTTTTTTTTTTTTTTTTTTTTTTTTTTTTTTTTTTTTTTTTTTTTTTTTTTTAATTCTTCTGCTAGCCCATTTTGTTATTGATGGCAGACCGCATTGTCAAATAAATGACGGAATTTTACTAGTCAAAATCTGTAGAGTTTACAGAACTTGTATTAGACGTGTTATGTGAGCATGAGGGTAAAACCTTAGCCACATAATCGCTGCATGGTCTCTTGTTAATGACTTTTGTAAAAATGAAATGTGTTTGTCTCACTATCAGGCTGAGCTGGTAAGTGCAAGCAAATCTGTCAAGGTACTAAAGCTTCCAGAGATTATGATATTGCACCTGATGCGCTTTAGCTATGGAACTCAAGGGAGCACCAAATTACTAAAACCTGTGCACTTCCCTCTGGAGTTGAGTCTTAGCCGTGAGCTGCTTGTTGTGCCAGCGGCCGAGGTATCATGATCTTTGTTCATCATACTAGCATTTTCTTAATTTTAAAAAGTTTAGCTACTGGCATTCTGTTTGTGTCGTATTTGAGTTACATTTTGAGTTGCTATTCTTTCATGATAGTATTTGGTATCCTCTCTAATATGCATCGTATTAAGAAATAGTCCCTCTGCTTGTAATAGATACAATTTTAGATTTTGCTTGACTAAATAGAGTTGTGTGACTATTAGCTGAGTATCTAAAATACCCATCAAAAGCATTTGTGCTACCTTTCTATAAAAAATGTTTACAATTCCAATTCCAAATTTAACACGCTATAACTTAACCAGGTCTCATGTGTGGCAATTTTGACCAGTTCACTTATAAATGGGTCAATTTGGGTTGTGTGTGTTTTTTCAAGTGACTCAAATGGGTCATTTTAAATAAATTAACCAGGGGAACGGGTTGAAATGCTTCCCAAGTATGTATATATATATTTTTGAAATTATTAATAATGCATCAATATAAAAATGAAAAAGATTTAAAAGTGTTTGCGGGCCAACCCAATTTGATTAGTTATCCAACATGCCACGATTACGTCTAGTTATCACGAACATTATTAGTTATCTTAAACCAACCTGATTTTTAACAGGGTCGAACATATGAACTTGTGGCAACGTTAACTCATCATGGGACGGAACCTTCAAAGGGTCATTACACCGCTGATATCTTGCATCCTAGTGGCAAGTGGTTGCATTATGACGATGCCTCAGTTGTCGCAATTTCTACCAAAAAGGTGCTTCATGATCAAGCTTATGTTCTCTTCTACAAGCAGCAGTAGGCTACTGGTATTGACAGGTTTTCTCCTCCAATTTTTCGCTCTACACAAGTGTACCATGTAGCAGGAAACATTTTATTTGCATATCTGCGTTAGAAGTTTATTATGGTAGATGGGTAATGTCTCAATTAATATTTAAGGTAATTTATAATACTTGGCCTTCTTTTTGGGAAAATCTTGTTGTCATAGGGGACAAAAAGGGTCTTGAATGGCATAGTTTATTTATGATATATGATCTTCATTTACAAGGGACGATCCTATGAATCACCTTTTTCTTGATGAAAATAAGCAGTTTGGAGAAAACTGCCTATTTACTTATTTCTCTAAAATAAGCAATACCAACACCCCCTTTAGATGAGTAAAAACCCTGAATAATTTAGGGCTGGTTCGGACCTAGGTCAAGAGGACTTGCCGACTTGGACTAGGGAACATCTGGGACCGGTCTGGTTTAGACCCGGGACCAGCCAGGTTTAGTAAGGTTCGAAGAAGGGTTAGGACCATCATACTTTGGCTAGACCTTTTAGGGAAGGTTGTTTTTTGGAATCATCCATCTCCATCTAAGAGGTAATGCAACGGGTTTCGGTCCGGCTATTTGGAGGTTCGAATCCTCCCATCCTAGAGCATATCCGTTGTATGGCGGGTTGGGTAGCGGGTAGTAACTGCACCTACCATAAAATTTTCTGAAATGACATGTTGTAACACTTGTTTTAAATGCCGTTAAAAAAACACTTGTTTTAAGATAGAATATCGTCATTGATACCTATATGCTTTTGTTCTTGTTATTTTGATAGAATATTCTTCAGGCATAAATTGATACGGACTGGTGTAAGTGTTTCTCTAAAATATATTGTTAAACTAATCGCGCTTTAAAATGTGCGAAGATGTCATGTTTGAAAATTTAACATAAAGAATTTATTCGCGTTTTAAAAAGCAAGCATCATATCACAACAATTGTACATGTTTAATAATGTAAACTACATTTTGATAAATTATATTCTAAGGGTTGACTATTTGTAAGGATACATTTTTAAACCCATTTGAGTTTTTCTTAATCATGAAAACCAATAGTTCTTTAACATCTATCAAGATTATATCACTGTTTCTGAAATGTATTATATCTGAACTTAGTCTAGTGGCTCATTTTCATAATCATAACAGTTATGTATTTTAGTTTTAGGCAATGTTATAAATAGCGTTAGGCATGGCCAAACATCACGCCTTAGAAGCTAAGACGAAGTCATGGCATTTTTTAAAGTGTGAGTTAAAGCATCACAAAATATTTATAAAATTTTTATATATTTATATCATGTTTCATATATTTCGAGTTTACAAAAAGTGTTTTACAAAAGAAATAAAGTTAAAAAATTCCCTTGAAAAAAGATACAAGGCCCAAATCGCGATTACCCGACCCATATACATGGTCTGCAACTCTGCATAACATTGTAACAAGATTTCGTACAAACGCTTCAAAAAAGGCGGCACGCCTCGCGTCTTATTGCGACTTTTCACGCTTCATTTCACGCCATATCTAGAGCCGACATCTATGTCTATTTCGTAACATGAAGGTCACGCCTCGCGGCCATGCCAAGGTGCATATTTTAGAACCCTGGTTTTATGACAATTCAATATGGATTCCTTTGGCCTACCCATATGTGAATACTCTATCAACTAGAAAAAGGTTGTGGATTCTTGCATACGTGAAATATTATGTGTGAGACATTTGTGTAGGTTGTAATAATTTGACTTTGTCTTTTAAATGATCAAGTTTAGTGAGATGGCCAAAACTTGGTCGCGTGATGACGACTTGAAGTGGTGACAAAAATCTGAATGTCGACGTGGTGCTTGTCTGTTGTTTTTGTTCCTACCTTTAGACCTTTTGTGGATTGAAGTTAACTTTTATTTTTTTCTTGATATATTATCATTATTATATTTTGAACGAGAAGTATACAAACATTGCATCCTTGTTCAAGTCAAGATTAAAATTCATTTATAATTTCAATGTGATTAATCTACGCATCACCAGGAAATAAAGCTATTCTATTTTTTATGAGGGCGAATAACACGCAAACTATACTATATAAATGAAATATGTTTGCCTTTGCCATTCTCTGTGTCACTCACACTCTCTTTTTAGTTGCAGTCACATGCGAACCCCTGTAATCATCTTTAGAAGAGTATACAAATAAGCAAGCACAAAGGGTAAAACTAGAGAAGTCACAGTTTACACAATGGTTTTTGTGATAGAAATAAACATAAAACATTAAAATATACACTAAAAACTCTTTATTTAAATGTTCAAGTTGTGTGCTTTAACGTGTGATTAATACATTGAAACTTTTCTTTTCCAACATTTAATAAGCATTAATTAAATTATAATTTTTTGTGATTAAATGTGATTTTTAACTTAATGCATTCAAACTTCTCATTTACACCTTGGACGCGTTAGCAAATCTCTTCAGAAAAATGAATTCTTATGCAGATAAACTAGAAAACAAAAAAACAAGTGAGAGAATACAAAATTCTTGGCAAATAATGTCAAAATTGAGGCTATTTTCGTAAAAACTGAAACAAAATGATTTTGTAAAAAAAACAAAATACGCAAATACTTGAGAATTTTTCTTTTTGCTTTTTGACTTAATTGTGAAAACAAGAAGATTGTTCAATAAAGTTTTTAGTGTTTTAATAATCATTGTTTTTATCTTTTGGCCGACTAATTCATGATGCTTGTATCCACTGCCATGCAGATTTTTTTTTTCAATAAATTTATGATATAAAACTATGCACTTTTATCAATTTTGCAAATTTACAAATTTAACAGATTCACCTTGAACTTTAAATTAGTCTTTTTATCATTGTTAATCATATTGATCATCACACAAGCTTACAATTAGCGAAATATTAGCACAAGTTTTACCTAAATTTAATCAGAATATCCAAATACCGTGCACGTGTTTTTTATATAATAAAACAAAACAAAATACTAAAAATAGTTACTGTGATAAAAACAAAGTGAAGTATCAAACTAAGGATGCATTTGGTACACGACTATGGAAATCAATCAATCACAATAATTATCATTGCAAGTGTTTGGTAGCTAAGTTGAGGAATCAAACTATCACTTCATACCCATAGATTCAGAGTAGGGGAGTAGGCACCTCTTCTAATTGATTTCGGTGGGACCCACCAGGCCACCACTAACATGTGGAATTATTTTTACAATGCAAAAGTCACCTCCTTTTCTTTGTTCCTTTTAACATTTTATTTTTTGGGACCCACCACTAACATGTGAAAACCATACCTTAAAATTTACATCAAACAATAAAAATGGAATCGGTATCTTTAATCTCATACTACCCTCTAATAATTGTCATACCGATTGTGATTCCATGTAGCATATCCAACGCACCCTAAAAGCCTGAGCAATGCATCACATCACAAAAGACATGATGCATTTAACATAATTAAATTCTTGTGTAAAAAGCTTTGCGAAACCCTACCGCTCCAATGGTAAAAGCATTTCACAAAAGCTTTTCAAAAGCAAAAAACATTACTGTAAAAAGAGTTAGGAGACACGCTTAAATTAAATTATCAATATTGCACAAAACCTCAAACACTTGTAGAATTACAAGTTTTTTCAAAAAGCTATTCATAAGAGCATCCACTATAGTGGTTTATGAATAGGTCTAAACTTTTTTGAAGAGGTCTATAAATTTGTGAACCATAGTGAGCAACCATTTCAATCCTAGGTGGAATGAAAAGGTCTAAGATCTTGAAGAGGTCTAAACTATTTTTAAATTCTTTTTTATTTTTTATTTTTTAAAATTTTGATTGTCTTTTATGAGATAAAAAACTTTTTGAATAGGTTTATTCATAGTAGCAATAGGTATAATATGAAAAGGTTTGTAAATTAATGATGTATTAATTGTATAAACCTTTTAATAGCTTCATCATAGTGGATGCCCTAAGACTCACTTTTGCAATGATAGAATTCTTTAAATGACTGACTTTTTGAAATTTGTCAAGCATTGAAAAAGTTGTGCTTTGCGGGCTCTAATAAGAGAGCTTCAATTCACCACCTAACANATCCTAGGTGGAATGAAAAGGTCTAAGATCTTGAAGAGGTCTAAACTATTTTTAAATTCTTTTTTATTTTTTATTTTTTAAAATTTTGATTGTCTTTTATGAGATAAAAAACTTTTTGAATAGGTTTATTCATAGTAGCAATAGGTATAATATGAAAAGGTTTGTAAATTAATGATGTATTAATTGTATAAACCTTTTAATAGCTTCATCATAGTGGATGCCCTAAGACTCACTTTTGCAATGATAGAATTCTTTAAATGACTGACTTTTTGAAATTTGTCAAGCATTGAAAAAGTTGTGCTTTGCGGGCTCTAATAAGAGAGCTTCAATTCACCACCTAACAAAATTGGGCATGTTGATTGACCAATAAAAGTCAAAACTAAACATAGTAGTTTTGGTCAAATTTAGAATCATATTAAATTTATATTTATAAAAAATGCATAGTACTTACTATGAAGACCAAAACTTTTTAAAAGGAGTCAATTTTAAATTTAATTTTATGTACTTAAGTGTAAAATGATTAATTTTCATAATTTTTAGTAAACTTTTAAAAAGCAAGTATTATTATTGTTGTTGTTGTTGTTAAGTTGATAATAATGTATATGAACGGGTCATAAAGTGAAGCACGATTTATTAAGATACGCAAATAAATACACAACTTGAACTTTAATATTTTAAACGAAACTAACTTTATAATATTGTTATGAAATTAAATTAGTTTTAATACTAAAATCTCGTGTATGTACATGATTATAAATAAACTAGCCGTTTATCCGTACATAGCGATGAAATTTTTATAGCGGTAAATAGTTATAGTTAAGATATTGTGGTTAATATTTCGTGTAACATTTAACAATTGCCGTTGGCAATCTACATTATCATCTCGGATGACAATAACATCAGACCAGTTCCACTATAACAAAGAATGAAATACGAATCAGGATTGAGAAATGGGATGTGATGAATTTGTGTATTAAAATAAATAATAAAAAAAAAATCCCCTCATTTTAGATGAAAATTTCATATATACACAAACATGTATTAAAAATATTGTACATTATGCATTCAATACTTGCACTTTGGATATATATGAAATTAATTATGAAAGTAGGGTCATATATAAAACTAATCCAAAAAAATTAATAGAGATTGAGTAATTTTAAGAAAGAACATTAATTTTAAAAATAAAAACTATTTTTAAGTAAATTATTTCAAAATAAATTTTAAAATATTTTATGTGTAAAAAGAAATAAAAGATTGAAATTTAAGTTTTAAATGGGTATTTGACTTAGGGTCAAAATTATGCATGCAAAATACGCTAGAACTTATAAAGCTACACAGTAGTGTGAGTGGTGCATTTGGTATGTTGACACAAATCACAATTGGTATGGGTATAGGTATAACATAGGCCCTTCAGAAATGAAAGATCCATATTTTTCTTTTTTGAGTATTATGGAGTATGAAACATATTTATATTTCATTCTAACAGCATCCACTATGGTTGTTTGTAAAAAGGTATATAAAAAGTTGAACAGGTCTACAAATGTATAAACCATAGTTGATGTATATTTCAAGCTTATGTGGCATGAATAGGTCTGGGAATTTGAAGAGGTCCAAAATTTAAGTACTTTGTAAATGTTGAGTGTGTTTTATGATATGAAAAGGTTTATAATAGGTTTATCTATAGCAGAAATAGGTTTATAATTTGAAATGGTTTATAAATTAATGGAGTTTTAAATGTATAAACCTTTTTATAGGTTTATCATAGCGGATGCCTTAATATTTGAAAGATTTGCATCTTAAACAAACACATAATTGGAATGAAAATTCATTCCTTAATTCTCATTTCGGGATACCAAACGGGAAAATAATTGTCATGCCTAAATGGCATGACTAATTTTATGCCTAATTCACTCAACATATGACAAGTGTAGTATGATATTTCTCTCTCCTCATGATAGCATTTGATTACTCCAAGTGTTGTGATCTTATTGTTAGGCATGAAATTAAGCATGACAATCACTGCTCTACCAAACGCACCCGTACTTCCCTTATATATGGAAATCATTCCGGTGTAAAAGAAAATTGGAGATAAATTGATAAATCTCAAATGAAATTCTCCGTAGAATGTAAAATGGAATAAACATGTGAAAATAAAAAGTAGATAGTACATGAAAAAAGAAAAAGGAGGCAAGTGTCAACGCAACCAAATAAAATTGATTAGGTAACGCGGCGAATCGAGACAGAGTGCCAGCCAGCCAGCCTATCACAAAGAAAGAAAGAATCCCATATAATTAATTTTTTTATTTTTTCAAAAGACAAAAAATAATATTATGGGCTGTGAATGAGCTGGCCCCGACAGACACGTGGCAAATGCAGGAGACCTTGGTCCACATCACACACCGACCTCCTTTCCAGCCATTGGTCGCCGACATCACCCCACCACTCTCTTTTCAATTCTTTTTCACTACTACTGTAGTACTACTACTAAATAAAGAAACAAACATTATTCAATGTCAAGTTTGAATACTATCAATTCTAACTAACTAACATGTTTTTATGACGTTGTTAAATTAAGTATGCTTATGTCATTCTGTAAGTCTATGTTTACTGATGTAATTAGTATTGGGAAATGTCTACTCATTCTATTTTAAGTATGTGATGCATAAGCAAGTCACATTAGACTTGTGATACTGATAGTGTTGAAAAGTTGATGTGACGTTGAGTTGACGATCATATTTGCGGTCACTATTACCGCAAGTCTAAGTAAAATTAGCATGTGATATAGTAACAATAAAGAACAAATCACATTTTTTTTTAACGGTGATTTTATTAAGGAAGCTAGCAAGAAGCTAGAAATTACGACACTAGGTAAGAATTTTTTAACCAATCCACCCAACTAAAAGACACTTTACTTCTATACCGACACCAATAAAAGGAATACAACAGAACATCATCATAAATGTTCGCCTTAGAAGGAGACATCACGCCGAAGATTTTCTTGTTCCGAAACGTCCAAATGAACCACCACAAAGCATAACACACTCCTTCCAAAATGTTCTTATGTTTAGAAGAAATCCTTAAATATAGAATCCAAGACGCCCAACCATCAAAAGAAGAAAACTCCATGACATTTACGTTCCACCAAATACAAATCTTCCGAATAATATCTTTCACGACACAACACTCAAAAAACAAATGAGTCGACGTTTCCACCGCCCCTTCACATAAAGGACAAGACAAAGAGGGGATATCCATACCTCTAGTAGATAATCTCCAACGAGTTGGAAGATAATCCAATCTCACCTTCCAAGCTAGAATATTAACTTTAATGGGCACCTCCTTAATCCATTTAGTTTTAGAAGAAACCACCGGTAAAGTATTATTATCGATAAAATTACGAACCGAAGCAAGGAGAAATCCCCCGAACCCGTTAAATTCCAAGACCATTTATCTTCGGCTGAGTTAAGTAAGTTTCCTTCCAAGTTTTTTAACAACTCCAGCCATTGCTCTTTCTCTACACCATCGCGAGGGAGACGCCGAAAAGAAGAATGAAATTCGATCTGCCTAACTTTTGAAGCAACAGAAACAGATTTATCCAACTCCAATGCATACATGCGAGGATAAGTTTCCATCAGCTTCGATTCCCCCCTCCAACGGTCCTGCCAAAAAAGAGTCTGCTCCCCATTGCCAATCTTTTTTATAAATCTATACCTTGAGTCGATAAGTTTTCCATTTCCTTGATAATGTTACACCAAATAGAACCGTGACCAGAAGTTTTCCCATTATCGATTCTACCACTTCTCCCATGAATCGCACTAATAACTCTAGCCCATAGCGATTCCTCCCATTTGAATAACAAAGCTCTATTAAGCGCGAACAAACTAGACACTCCAAGGCCGCCTTTATCTTTAGACGTCAAAACATTGTTCCATCTAACCCATATCGACTTCTTACTATTGAGATCAATCCCATTAAAGAAATGACAACGAATGGATTCCATACGTTTTAGAATAGCCATAGGAACCTTGAATATAGACATATTATAAATCGTCATCGACCCTTACACCGCCTTAAGAAGCGTTAAACGACCTCCAATCGATAAAGTTTTCATCTTCCATTTCGAAAGACGATTCACCATTTTATCCACAACCTCATTCCAAGGTTGAATCCTAGACATATTGCCCCTTACTTTCGAGCCTAAATAAGAAAAAGGAGTTTTGAGCACACCACAACCAATCCTATTATCGGCCTCCTCCAACTTATTATTCGAAACCCCAATACCTATTAGATTACTTTTACTTAGATTTATGCCAAGACCCGAAGCACGATGAAAGCACTTCAAGATATACATTAAAGTGTCAATGTTCTTATTACTCTATTGACCCATGAAAATCGCATCATCCGCATAAAACATATGAGATACTTGCATAGAACCATTTAACACAATACCGTGAAACATATTCACGTCTAGCACTCTTTGGAAAGACAAGTGAAGACTTTCCATAACAAGGATGAATAAAAAAGGAGAGAGCGGATCACCTTGTTTCAAACCCTTGAAAAATTGAAATTCCTCCGTAGGGCTACCATTAACTGACACCGAACCCCGAGATGATCGAAGACATTCTTGAATCCAACCACACCATCTTGCTCCAAAACCGAATCTCCTCAACACATCATCTAAAAAATCCCAACGAACGGAGTCATAAGCTTTCTCAAAATCTATCTTGAAAATAAACGATTGCTTTTTCTTCACTTTACACCATTGTAATACCTCATTGAGAATAAAAGGACCATCAACAATTTGTCTATTTGCCACAAAAGCCGTTTGAACCTCACTAACAATATCGCTCAACACCATCACAATACGATTAGCCAATATTTTTGCAATAATTTTATATAAACACCCAATAAGACTTATAGGTCTAAAGTCCTTTACCATTTTAGCGTCCGGAACTTTTGGAATTAAGGCAATAAAAGAAGCATTACAGCCTTTAGGAAAAATCCCGGATATAAAAAAGTACTTAACTACCGCCACTACCATTTTTTCGACTATAAGCCAATATCGTCTAAAGAAACCAAATGTAAAACCATCCGGCCCCGGGGATTTATCAATCCCACAATCCCAAATCGCCTTTTTAATCTCATCATACGAAACTTCCATTTCCAATTCGAGCTGCTGATCCGAAGTTAGATGGCGAGGAAACTCCATATCAATAACCAGACGAACATTTGAAGGTCTTTCAAAACGTTTTTTAAAGTGTGTAACAAATTCATGTTTAACCAATTTCGGTTCATCAACCCAAGACCCATCCTTCAAAACACCTCGAATAGCAAGTTGACTTCTTTTCTTATTAAGAATGCCATGAAAATATTTCGTGTTTTCATCTCCTTCAATTGCCCACTGAATCTTAACTCTTTGAGCCATATCCATATAATCCAATTTATCCAACTCTTGTAAAGCTTTGCATAACTCCATTCTTTTGAACAAAATATCATCCGTGACATTACCTTTATCTATTAATAAATCCAAATTGTGCAGCTCTCTTTTGAAAATATTTATACTATTCTTATTACTTCGTCTCGTACCATTCCACTCTCTAATATTCTTTTTAAGGATCTTTAACTTATACATCATCTTCAACATAGGATTATCTTCCTCTACCAGAGTATCACACCAACTTTTCTTAACAATATCATCAAAACCATCAATCTCAAACCAATAATGAAATAATCTAAAGGGAGTAGGCCCATAATCATGAGAAAATTCCCGAAGCAAAATGGGTCTATGATCCGATAATCCAAAGTAGTGGCTGAAAAATTTGGATTCTCGCTCAACAAGCCTTCCGATAAAAGGAAGCGATCAAGCTTACTCATCTTAGAAGCGGATCTATGACACCAAGTGAAAGCACACCTACCAAGAGGAACCTCTTCCAAATTAGCTTTCTAAATGAATTTATTAAACACATCTGCACCTTGAACGTGAAAAACCGACCCAAACCTTTCATTCTTATTCCTAACCTCATTAAAATCTCCCATAACAATCGTCTCACCATTCCAATTTACAATCACCTGACCCAAGTAGTCCCAAAGCATTTTCTTTTCAGAAAACTCTTGAGGAGCATACACCGAAATAATCAAAATGTTCTTACCACTAGCGACCCAAGTCCCTCTAATCATAACAAAGTAATCAAAAACCGTCGTATTGCTTTTCTTAAACGAAGAAATCTCCCACACACATAAAATCCCACCCGAATTACCAACCGCTGGACTAAAAACATATTCAAAAGTGAAGTTTCCCCAACATCTCTTCACATCGAACGCATTAATATCTTCCGTTTGAGTTTCTTGTAAAGTAAGAAAATTTACCTTATTAGAAACACAAATCTCCTTAACCCAATCTTTTTTGGCCTTAAGGTTTAGGCCTTGAATATTAAGAGACATCATATTCATCGGAAAACGTCTTTCACTCCTTGTAATTCGATAATTTCTTCAATATTTTTCATACATCCCTTCATATTATAACCCATAGTCCGACCCACCTTTATCAATTTCTCCATAATCGTTAATAAAGATCCCCCGGTCCGCGGAATTTCTACCTTCTTCAAATGGTCTGATCCCATTGTATCCGAATGGCACTTATTTGTTATGTCCTCCCTGGGATTCAACTCAACAACCTCAGGCGTATTCTTTTCTCCTTCACTTACATTACAATCGTGTATCTCCATATATATATTTTTTTTCATGCTCACAAATAGATTCCACACCAGGTGTAAAACCTGGAGGGAAAGGTATGCTATCTGAAACATTAACCTGTTGATCCTCCTTCTTCTTATTGAGCAAAGAATATAAGTTAAACGGATCATCCGATTTTTTATCATTAGTCACACAATCTCCTTCACCTTCCTTTATTTTATTATTCTCCTCCTCCATCCTCGTATCCGGAACCACACTTACAAAATTATCCCCTTGCATCTCCACGTCACTACCACCGAGATCATCATTAACAAAACCTTCGTATTGTTCATCCTCCGAGTCACTATCCTCCTCGCTTTGATTTTCAAAATCCGGAACCCATCCCTTAATTAGTTTCTTTTGCTCTCACCCAATAACTCTTACCTCTATGCATAATTTTGAAAGACTTAAGAATATTAGACATCTCAAAAGTGAGAATACACATTCGCTTACAATGAAGAAATCCCCCATCCGTGTTCTCCATGCAAAGAATTTTACCCCATTTTGCCGCTATCCTTTTGAAAGGGTTATCCGACCACATCTTTAACGGAACTCCTTCAACATCAACCCAAGTGATTCTTTCATCTAGTACAAAATCCTTCACCACATGATTTATCCGGGAGAACCAAGAAACCGCTCCCACACAAGCCATAAATTTCACTTTAGACTCTTCTGTGATAAAGCTAATCAGGACCCATAACCCGCCCAAGTAGCACAACTCTATATCTTGGAAACCTTCGTTCCCTAGAACTACTTTCAAATTAGTTAACGAGCTAACACTCTGTTCCCGAGTATAAAACGGAAATAAGAGAGATGGAGAGGAAAAAAAGAGTGAAGTAAAGAGGAGAGAAACAAGAAATTATTTTATTATTTTGTGTTCCCAAGTTGGAAAGAAAGGAGAAGGAAGTAACAAAAAAGAGCTTTAAAATCATCTTCACTCCATTTTATCCCAATTTGGGAAGTAAATTAGGAGAGTAATTTTGATGTAATTTACCATCCATTACTTTCCTCTCCCTTCCTAAAAAATCTCAGGAACATATTTTTTTTTTATTACTATCCCAAACCTTTCCCTTTCACTCCAAAAAATAAACTCAGGAACAGAGTGTAAATTCCTTCACTTTCCCCATCAGACCAAGATGATAACCATGCTGATTGACGCACGAGTCATCCAACACCAGTACTGGTTTACTTTCAGTATACTCTTTCATCGTAGACTCCCCTTTAACAGCATGTGCATAAGAGTTGTTGTTCACTCGTTGATCATTGCTGTTGTGACCCTCTTTAGGTTTAGGGCGTGTCTCCCCATTAATTTTCTCATTAGGTGTTGCAGAAGGTCTATTAAATTTAGCGACATTGGCATGTAGATGATGACTCCCAATCCACACAGTGCATAAGTTATTAACCAAACGATCAACATCATACACCTTTATGAATCAAACAAAACCGTACTTCTTACCAACTTTGGATCTTCTATCAGGAATGAAGGCATCCACCACAAATCCATATTGTTTACACGCGTTCCATAATCTTTAGCGGAACAATTTTCTGGGAAATTTGTGATATAAACCGACACTGAGATCTTTGTAACATCGTCTTCTTTGGATCTAAATCTTCCGGTTTATGACATCTTTTGGATTGAAGGGAGATCAAATCGAGTTCTCGTCGAATGGTTCTTCTTATAAGTAACATCATGCCACTCATCCGCGGTACCCATTGAAACAAAGAAAATAAAATTTGAAAAACTACCAAATCAAGATCTGAAAAACTACCAAATTTGAAAAGGATTATTTGGATTGAAGGAACATCTGAACTGATGAGATGATTTGATTTAATTGGTTTTAATTGAAAAAAATTAAGGGTTTAGGAAAGGGGATCTGGTTAGACGCCATTTCATACATCTGAACTGATGAGATACTCATTTCATAATTATTCTTTAAAAGAACAAATCATATTGACATGTTTTTTATTCCCCTGAGCTATAACTAAAAAATATGCTCTATAACCGGCACACATGATGCATGAATACCATTGGCAACGACTAGGGATGAGCATTTCGAACCGAATCCCGGAACCGAACTGGAACCGTCCCGGTACCGTACCGAAACGGTACCGATTCCGATATATGGTACGGTACTGGTATTACGAAATAAGGAGGAAAAAAAATCGGGACCACTAATTCGGTACGGGACCGGTACTCGGGAAATTCCCGAAAAAAAACGGGAAAATCCCGATTTCCCGGTACCGGTATCCGAATCCCGTTCGGTACAGTACCGGTACCACTAATTTATGCTCGGGAAAAAATCGGTACCACTAATTCGGTACGAGATCGGTACCGTGCTCATCCCTAGCAACGACTTTGTTGCAGTGTATTGCCATAACGCTTGTTACATTGTGCGCTATGACCTTCGCAATGTTTACATGTGATTCATCAATAAACTTTAACAGATGATTATCCTCATGACATAGCTTACGTTAGTAAAATGATAAGGGAAAAATATAATAACCTCCGCCACAATTTACTAAAATTGTTACAATGAACTATACGTTTATATACTCAATAAGTTAGCTTACATAACTAATAACGACATCTAAGCTTACATAACTGTGGGTTGTCATTGCACCTACGATCGTTGGTAGTTTTATATTGCATTGATAGTCTTTAACTTTCCAAAGAATAACACATATGGTCCCTTGTGTTAACTTTCGTTAACTTTTTCCGTTAAATCCCCCATTTGCTTTGCACATGAGTGTAAAGTCGTCTTTATTCTCCTCATTTCTGTAATTAATAGAAGCTAGTATTTAATAAAAGATAATATAGGTAAATCTGCACTCTCTTCCTTCTCAACTTCTCCTTAGTCAACACCCACCAATAATATTTTTTCATCGCCATCAATCCGATCTAATCCCCTAAAAACACCACAATTAGTATGATCTTTTTATTTATTTTTTTGTTTATTTATTTATCAAGATGTTCGGATCCCACACCATAAAGATAAATTTAGAAAGCACAATCAGCAGTAAATATAGCGTGGCGAGTTCTCCTAGAATGGTAGCCCCACGGGGTTTGACTATCGTGATCGTCGGTAAGCTTGCTTTGATATCAACCATCATGGGTCTCGTTTATAATGGAAATGGATCGAGCCACAACAAGGAGGAGACATGTCTTTTAAAACCCATCACCGGAAGTAGATCAAGCCACAACTGGTAAGAGATCGTTCCAACCGGAAGTTCGCTAGAAAGATATATGTGTCGGCGATTGTGGTAGTTAACGATGCTTATGTGTGCCGACCATTTTCACGAATGCAACACCATCGTTGGAATTGATGTGTCTTATTTACATAATGATTGATGTTCTAAGGTTCGATATATATTATGTTTACAAATCAAAGGTTTCAAGAGATTTTTGTTTCATGTTGTATATTTGTGGGAGCATTTGATTTTAACTGTAAATGTTGGTTTTGAATGAAATTTATGGATTTTAGACTATGTGGGGAAGAAGGTGATATAAAGAATTGGAAAAGTTAAAAACCTGAATTGTTTAAGATCGAAGATTTGTTTTTTAGTTTATTAGTGGGCGTTTGTTTTTAGAGGTTGTTTAAATTCTTTAACACTAATAGACATGTTTATAATATGAATTTATGTTAATATTGATGTCTTCGACATTTATCAACTTGAAAAGAATAAATTAAAAGGTGAAAAGAAAAATTATATGTTAAAGAAAAAGTGAGTAAAAAATGACTATAATGCTCTTATATGACTTGCACATGAGTTGATTTAACGGTCAATTTTAACGTTCGTCAGACGCAAGGACTGTGGATGTTATTCTTTGCAAAGATAAGGACGAACAATGCAACTATAAACTTTCAGAGACGATAGATGTAGTTTTCGTCAAATCACATGGACTATTTATGTAACTTACTATAGATTTATTTGTGTGAGAAAATATGATAATGGTTAATAATAAGTAATGAAATGCAACTCACTTCATTGTGATAGATTTTTAAATTTCATTCACTTGTTTAGGCCATATGTCAATTGGTGATGATTTAATAAGTGTGAACCCTTGTTTTAGGCGGTGTAGGTGGATACATGATATTAAGCATTCTTCTTTCGTTCAACATCTAATATTCAATTTACAAAAAGTTAGCTGGTCAAACTAAATACCCTTTGACAACCTTATTGTAGTTAGTTGCAACTGTAAAATTGCATGCCGACATTTTATACAAGTTTAGGTCCCAATTAATCATTAATCATAAGTAGTAGGTTAGAATCTAAGTATAAATGTATTATACGATGCCCGTGTATGATTAACAAACAGATTAAGATCATCTAATGTTCATATAAACATGATAAGTCATGTTAATCAATGACTGAAAATAAAAATAAATAACTAAGGGTGGTGGCAATGGGTGCGGTTTGGCTGCGGTATGGCCTCATACCGAGCGGCAACACCGCTGCCAGTGGTGCGGTGTAGCTGCGGTATGGAGGGGAGCGGCAAACATTGCCTCAGCGGCATGAAAGGCAAAAGAGATGGATTTGACCGTTGGCAATTAAATTTTGGACCGTTTGGGATGGATTTGACCGTTCGGCATTAAACTTAAAAAAAATAAAAATATAAATAAAAAAATAAAAAATCTTTATAAATTACCTACAATTCACATATTTCACACAAACAATTCACATATTTTCACACAAATAATCATTTTTACAGTGTTTTCATCCTCCTCTTCTTCATCCGACGAGTTATTTATTCCCGCCGACTCTTCCGAACTATTGTTATCCGGTAGTACCTATCAACCTTTTTAGCCGTGTACGATTCCATTAAAGACACGACAAACTCTACCGAAACTCGGGAGTCTGTCACCCGTTTTCGTGAAAAAGCTTTACAAACTCTAATGAATGACTATTTCGTCGAACGACCAAAGTTTCCCGACCATGTTTTTCGTGATAGGTTTCGTATGAATAAAAGCTTGTTTTTAAGAATTGTTGGTGATGTTGAAGCGAGATTCGAATAGTTTCAAGAGGGCCAAGACGCGAGGGGAAAAAAAGTTTCACGGCGTTACAAAAATGCACATCGGCCATTCGGCAACTCTCAACGGGTGAACCTCCTGATAGATTTGATGACTATTTAAACATGGCACGAAGAACGTCAGGTTAACATTCTCATTTGTTGTTATTTAATAATTTTATTTTAAGTTTTCGTTATGTTTTTTTTTTATAAAGTTTTCGTTATTTTTTAAAAAAAAGTTTTCGTCATATTTTTTTTATAGGAGAATGCCTTGATCATTTTTGCCATGCGATTATTGAATTATATAGTCGAGAGTTCTTACGTAGGCCGACATCCCATGACGTTGCACGCTTATTCGAGGCACATGAAGAAAAACATCATATTCCTGGAATGCTTGGTAGCATTAATTGTACATATGTCGTTTGGCGAAATTGTCCTAGACATTTGAAAGGCCAATGTAAGCGAGGTGATCACCAATACCCGACTATTATGCTTGAAGCCGTCGCTTCAAACGATTTGTGGATTTGGCATTCGTTTTCTGGTCCTCTCGGTGCAAACAACGATATCAATATTTTGAATCAGTCTCCATTGTATCTTACGGAGCGAAATGGAACGACGACAAACAGTTCATTTTCTATAAATGGACGGCTTTACAAACGTGGATATTATCTTACCGATGGAATCTATCATACGTATTCAAGGTTTGTTAAAGCATATAAGTATCCTACTGACCCGAAGGAAAAGAGATTCAAGAAGCCATAAGAGTCTGCAAGAAAAGATGTCGAGCGAGCTTTTGGTCGTCTTAAGGCAAAATGGATGATTCTCAATCGTCCTCTCCGGGCTATGTCGGTCGAAAAGATTCGACAACTCATTTATACATATATTATATTTCACAATATGATTTTAAAAGACGACTAGGTGGCAATATCACGGTTTATATAATGGATCAGCCGGTCGCGCCAGTTTATGACGATAGTGTACAGTAGTTACTCGACTAAGATATCCATTACCGTCTCCGATATGATCTTACGGAGCACGTAGAGGCTCAAGACTTAGCATACCTCGATGACTAGTTATTTTTTTTCATTTATTTTTTTATTATTATTATTTTTTTTTAAAGTTTTATGTAATTTTCTTTTAGTTATTAATGAAATATTATGTTTTTATTATATTGTTTAATATAATTATGAATATAAAAAATAAAAAAATAAAATTAGGTGAGGCATAAGATCATGGTTGCCACTAAAAAGTATGGTGAGGCAAGGGTGAGGTGAAATGATATTATTGGTAGGTGGTGAGGTATGGATGATATGAGATCATGACTGCCACCGCCCTAATACAATTTTGAATTAAAATTATGACCAACAATCTTACATGCTTATACACTCTCACAATTTGCCTAATATGATAGGTCATGTTAATATGAATATTAGAAGATCTTAATCCTTAACAAACATGCACCGTATAATTTTGTGATGATCGTTTCAAAAAAAATGTACGTAAGCAAATACGAACCTAGAGACTTATAAACGTATCTCGTTTACTGACTTAAATCTTTGAAGATACGTTTATAAATCCAGTATGATATCCTTCAAAGCAAGGGCGGAGCTATTAAGGGACCGGGAAGGGTCCCGGGCCCCCTAGGCCTAAGCCCGTTAGTGTATTTTTTCGCAATTTCATGTTCTTCCGGTAAAAAAATGTTTCAGCCCTCCCAAGAAATTTTTTCTAGCTCCGCCACTGCTTCAAAAGATGAAGAACCAATAATTAGTGCAGGACCAGCATAGCTTTTGTAGATAATACAATAACATGATGTATTAGCTTTCTTTTCCATGCTTCTTTTTGTAGGGTATATTCTTCTCTTTTTTTTAATCTTCTTGTTTTGGAATAATAACTTTATGTAAAGACCTTGATACGTGATCTACCGAAAGGTGTATTCCTCTTTCAACAAATAATAATAACACTTTTTACGTCAATTACTATGGGACAAAACTTGATAAAGAATCCTATCAATATTATGTAGTGAGATCAAGTCAACCATTTTTTTCAAAACAAACTGTTTTGTTCAAATTAAATGTTAAGCAAAAAGTATCCATTAAAGTTACAGTTTTGTCTAGGATTTTGCATTGTTTATCTAAGAGTGGAGGTTTTCATTATATTTTGGTCTCTTAAGAATAATCAATACTCCACTTTATGTCAAAATTAATTTTGGCTAAAATAATTAAACCACAGAAAAAATTTACATTTTACTCCAAATAATCCTATATCACAATCTTTAAAATATACTATAAATCAACATGGAAAAGAAACACGAAAAAAGTAAAACAAAAATGCATGTTTAGACTTTGGACAACTAGACAAAAGGACAATTCAGAAACAAAAACCAAGGACATTGTGTTTTTAAAGTATTTATTTTCACAGAAGTTAAGCACATGTGTCTAGAAACTGGTATGGCATAACAATTTTTATATGATAAAAGCATTTTTACTCCAAAAAAATCTTTGTAAATGATAAAAAAGGATTGATAGATCTACGAAATTTTGAAAACGATAGTTACAGATTGGTTATATATAATTAGATGTTTTCGTCTTTGATGAGTTAAAATCAACATCGTTTTAGAGTTCATGACAATTAGGATTTCTTTTTTCCAAAAGTGTATTTCACTTAGAACCTAAGTCATGTCGACCACCATACATTATCTATACAATTTTGGATACTAAACCTTTCAGAATATGCCCCAAACGATGGTGTGTGGGGTGGTTAACTAGTCTAATAGGTTTAGCGTGTCTGTTTATCTATTTGAAATTCATCATACTCTTGGCTTCTACTTGCTCGTCGCCTCATCGGATATGTGCTTAAGGATGGTTAGTCATGTATAAAGCCCTCACATTTTAAAAAATATACATGGTTTTTGATATACATGGTTTTTGAATCTACTGAGACACAAATTATAACCAAGTAAAGCTCTCGCATTTTAAAAAATAGCGTGATCACTTAAAGGTTATTTGCAATTAACATGATTTTAACCGAAAAGCTCACACATTTTATTGAAAATAGTTAGGAAAAAATTTGTTGCTAAGATATCCCCACTTTAAATCCATTGACACACAGATTATAACAAGTAAAGCCCACATTTTAAAACGTAGTATGGTCACTTAAAAGTTATTCGCAACTAACAAGATTTAAACCGAAAACTCACACATTTTATTAAAAATAGTTGGAAAAAATTTGTTACTAGGATAATCCCCACTGGAAATGTTTGATCAAGTTATACTGTTATAGCTTATGTAAAAAAAAAAAAGGTTATTTTATTACAAAAAGAAGAAGTTTTTAACAATGCAGAATAAAATATGTAACAATTACCAATGAATTAAAAATATTAATATGAAGAAAAGTAAAATTTAGTTACTAGAAAAGGGGTAGTTGTTTCATTGTTTTTGGTTGATAAGCTTAGCTGGAAACAGAGGAATACAGCTGGAAGAAAAGTGTACGGACGGGTGTGAAGGTGGAAAGCTGTAGTCACTCGTCGCCGTTTGATATCTTTTATGTCCACGTGGTCCCCACACCCCCTATTATTTTTCACTTTTACCAATACAGCCTCCTTATTTTTACCTTTTCCTTTTTACTGTTACAGTCATATTTTTTAAATGACATTCTTGTCCTTCTCCTTTTTTTTCAAGTATATACTTTTCTTTTCATTTTTATTTCCTCTTCAAGACTAAAATGTGACGAGAAGTTTACAAGAAATATATTTAGGAAAATGGTTTAATAGCATAC
This sequence comes from Artemisia annua, assembly GCA_014162995.1. Lineage (NCBI taxonomy): Eukaryota > Viridiplantae > Streptophyta > Magnoliopsida > Asterales > Asteraceae > Artemisia > Artemisia annua. The sequence continues at coordinate 140,403 of LBNU01039538.1, forward strand.
TTTGTTGGTCTTAAATTTTTCTTGGGCTCTTAAAAACTATAACAAAAGTAAAATTTATATAAAAAGACTTGTATTCTAACGATACTTTTAAGCTAGAGTTAATTGCATTTTTGGTCCCTATGGTATGGCCAAATTGCAAGTTTGGTCCTCAAAACTTTGAAAGTGCAGCAATAGTCCCCATTTTGAAGTTTGGGTTGCATTTTTGGTCCCTGATCGGTGTGAAATGACCAAATTACCCTTGCTTCTTTTGAATAAGACAAAGGGTATTTTAGTCATTTAACTTTATTTAAGGACCAAAAATGCAACCCAAACTTCAAAATTGGGACTATTGTTGCACTTTCAAAGTTTTGAGGACCGAACCTGCAATTTGGCCATACCACAGGGACCAAAAATGCAATTTTTTTAGAGTTTTCATACTTGTTAGTTACATTATATAAACTGCACTGAAATATACATGCCTTGAATAGCTTAACTTCGTGACTGATATTTTATAGGTTATAACCGTGATATATGCATCGACTCGTAGAAACAAGTAAAGGTTCAATTTTCGAACATAATTTCAACCTATAAACGTCAAGATGAAAAATCTATTTTTAACCTATGTTAACTTTTACTCCTTCACACATCACAGTCTTTGACCGATTGATCGTCTTCGACATTTTCATCCAATAGATTAGAGTTGTGCGACTGCACGACGCACAACTTATAAGCACCGTGGTATAGGTTCAATTGGACAATTGGTCATATAGCGGCGTTATAGATGCATTAACCTTCTATGTTATATGTGCTTCTCCATTGCAACAAATGTAGTTATTTTTTATTTTTTTTTCTTTTTCTTTTTTACTTTTCAAAGTATAAAGTGAAGCGAGTGAGTCTCTCTCTCTCTCTCTCTCTCTCTCTCTCTCTCTCTCTCTCTCTCTCTCTCTCCATCCACGAATATAGAGTAAAAGCTAACAAGACGACATCTAAAAACCACACATATACCACACATATAACTCAGTATAACTAACACTTTGTTAATCTATTGTTCCAATCAATAACTTTACAAGTCTTTTCTTATGTCTTTATATCGAAAATGCTCTAATTACTAACATCATACATAAAAGCCCGACCTTTTGTTTCAATGATAAATCACAAACTTTTTTTCTTCTGTTTTTACTTTTTACGCAAATAAAATTATCATTATTATATTTTATAATTACGTAAATGTAAACCTAACAAAGTACAACCCACACTTGTGTACAAATAAAATGAAGTAACTCCTAAAAGTTAGCGGTGCAGTTACTTATGCCATATCCTAAAGATTTTTTTCACTCATGGCACCGCCAAACTCCACCCCCATGTCATGTTATCCGTCTGATAGCCATACCTATCACTTCTGTCGTTCGACTTTTTTTTTCTTTTTCTTTTTTTTTTTTTCTTTTCTTTTTAAGTGAGTGGGATAGTTTTGGTAATGTGTTATAAAAAAATTTTGGCGATGTGTTTATATGTTATAAGAGTGTTATATGATACAACACCCCAAAGACCTAAACATCACACGCACAATAACAAGAACAACTTCGACAACTCGGTCGTCTGAGCCAGGGGCGTCTTGTGATATTTGGTAGCCTTAGGCAATAATAGCAATGAGGTCCCATTACACTTGTAAATTAAAGAAAAATTGCATGTAAACTTGAATATACGTTTAATATCTAACATATTTATATACAAAATTAAGAAAAATGTAGTCCCTTTTAAGTAAAGGTTCGATACGACAGTACCACTTGCACACCCTTAAACCCCTCTGATCTAAACGGCACCTGAATGTAATAATAAAGATGCGTACTTGGGTTGCCAACTAAGCAAACAACGGTGGTATAATACTCCCTCCGTCCCAAATTTATTGTCCAGTATTGACTTTTTTAGTCTTTCTCTTTCAACTTTGACTTTATATATTTTGTGGGTGTTATATAATATTTGATGCGAAATATATAAATGGATTGCGTTTTAAGTCTACTTTTCAATGGTATAATTTCTCATCAAGTATTATATAATAAAAAATATATATTTGTGGTCAAAGTTAAACCACTTTGACTTTGAAAATTCAAAGTGGACAATAATTTTGGGACGGAGGGAGTACCTTATTAACCCTTAACTCATTGTTATGTGATCACTTATTTAACTAATATTTTATGTATTGTTATTGGTGTAAAGTACGATTACTCTTTATAAAATAATATAAACATATGCAAATTGCGTCAAAGAAACGTGTAATTAACACATGGCCATAGTTGTAGAGTTGTAGTTGTCGCATTCGTTGGCCCCTTTGACCACAAATAATTTGACCAGAGTGATTTAAGTCAAACAAGGTCTCTCTAGTCCCACGACACCCTTACGCCACCAACCACTTGTGAGTTCGGTTTTGAAGTGGTTCAAGTGTACTGTATAACATACGGAATTAATTGGTAAATCTCCTCTAATGGTAAATAATTTTCATAGGTGTTCCAATTAAGTTAAAAAAAATGTTAGCCAGAAAAATTATCAAAATTTAGGTGTCGTTTAGTTNTTTGACCGCGAAAATTAATGTCATATGATACGCGGGATGCGACACGCACAGGTTTACCTCTCAAGGGATCTTGAGAAGCCTTCCTCCGTCCCATATTAAATGTCCACTTTTGATTTTTGGAGTCTTTTTTCTTCAACTTTAACCTTAAATATTTTTGTTTGTATTATATAATACTTGATGAAAATTATATCTAACGAAAATACATTTAAAACTCAATTTATTCATATATTTTGCATCAAGTATTATATAACACATAAAAATATTTAAAGTCAAAGTTTATAAAAAAGACTTTGAAAAGTTAAAGTGGACATTTAATATGGGACGGAGGGAGTAGTATTTTATAAAGCGTTTATGTTAATAAAGCTATCTCTTTTATTGTACAAACATTTTAAAGCTTTGTATTTACAAGATAAAATGTTACATATGAGTTCTATTTATAGGCAAGAAGCTAGGGTAACACTCCCTTCTCCTTCCTATCTCTAAACGTGGGCTTCTTAAGACCTTTTGGGCTTTATGAGCCTTACAATATTATTAAATATGAAACATAATTAAACTAAATACGATAGCAACCTATTACATATTAGGAAATGACCGAGACGCCGAGACTTGAGAAATAGCGTGAAACGTGATCCTAACACATTATATAGTTGATAAAATATTTGTAACTCATGGATGGGAAGGTAAAAAGACTAACCACTAATTGGTGTGTTTAATTTATGCATTCATGGCACCAAACACTTCATCTCCTATGTACTTATCCTTATGCATGACTATTAAATCAATGTACTAACACATGAAGCCTCCATAATTGCACAATTATGCACAATTATGTGGTAAGAGATGCCTCGGCTGCCTGGAATCAATATGGGGTTCCTTGAGTTGCCTGAATTCAATTTTATCATCAGTTGAGGTTGCTTGAGTTTCCTGAATTCGATTTATCATTAGTTCTTGCATTAAACCTCACGTACTTACCACTTAATCATGCAACTTAAACCAAGGTACTTACACATGAAGCCTCCCAATGGCAAAATCAATTCATGAAATATTTATTAACACCCTTTTGCATTTATAAGACTACTTAGTCTTTTATTATATATGATTTTACATAATACATGCATTAAATATTTTGAGAATATGAAAAGAAAAATTTAGGATCTTTTGCATGTCAAATAGACATGAAATGAAAATCTATTATGGTTGAAATGAAACATAAACCTTTTCAATAATTTAAACTGCTTATTCTTGAACCTTCGGTAGTAAATGCTCTTACGTCATGTACATATCTCATTCAACCTCGCTAAATGAATCATTGTGTGCTTATGACATAATGTAATATCTGATGTGATCTCCATGCATGCTAGTAAATTTGATTTTCACTTAATGACTTAATTCATGTTGGATAGCCCATGTGGAAAGATCATGCAAATCAGATTTTAATTTTCTTAGTAATTAAGGCTATTATTGCATGTATTCCAGCCCCAAAAGCTAAGCAACCGATCTTATATTTTCACTTAACAAAGCATATAATACACACACAATGACACAAGTACGAAAAAAGATTTGGATCGAGGTTTTCTTATTGATCTGTTTGTGTATGACTGGCAAATTGGCCATGTGCCCACAGAATAGGGGACGAATTTGCATGAATTAAGTATACCGCAAGAGCCATGTGGAAAGAGAAGGCGAAAGAAACTTCCTTAATCAAACGTTATTATTGGTAAATCTATATGGAGCTGAATAAAAAACATGAAATCGACCGTAGCCACTTTTTTAACGATTAATTTCATATATCACTTTGCTTTTAGTATTAGCAAGAAACATAAGGCCCGCCGCGTTGCGGCGGGGCATTTTTTTTGTTAAAAGTTTTTATAAGTTATCGGCATCGTGCAGGTATGGAGGAAGTGGCTCTTTGTGTTTCTGTATTTATATTAGAATGCCTGTTTTTGTGATATTTGTTATTATAAATTTGATTATGTAAATGCAGATTTGGGATTTCAAATTTTGAAATGATGCTGTTGATTGATCACATCAAACAGTGTTGGTTTGCAATTTGGGGTTTAAGGCTGTGTTCACTGTTTTTTCGGGAAGGGTTAATATTATTGTTTATTGGTTGTTACTTTTAGTTTTTATTATATATAGTCTTTGTGTGATATTCATATTTGGTATTTTTTTGGGCAGTTGCTGGGTTTACAATGGACAATTTAGTTATGCTTTTAGAACTTGCTTATTATGCAGGTTCACCATCTATTTCTGATGTGATGCGTTTGGGTTTTCAGAGGGAGGTTCAAGAAGAGCGTGGTTGGTTTTCGTTTTTGCATGGTTGGTGTGTGCATGTTGCTGACCGGTTGGTTTATTTGAATGCTATTATTGAGGAGTTGGAGTATTGTTCGAGTAATATGTTTGCAGCGCAGTTGCTAGTGGCATTGAGAAGTGGTGACGATATTGTGTTTGCTGATTCCATTATGTATTTTAAAGCTATTCGTGATTTTGAGGCACAAAAGTTAGAGAATCTGCAGCTTTTCTTGAGGGCGTCCGAGATGCAGCTAACCCGGCGTATGCAATTTGTTGCTAGGTTTAATGTCATGTAATAGTTGGGGCGTTAGCATGTTGTTTAAGTACGTGTGTTTAGGGATGTTGTTGTATGTGTTTATGTTTCTTATCGTACTGCTGTTGTTTTATGTTTCTATTGTTTGTCTCATTTAAATTAATTACGCTTTCTTTTTTCGTCATGTGTATGCTGATTGTTAAGTTTGTAATATATTTATTTCGAATGCGCATCTTGATCGGCGTATGCAATTTGTTGCTAGGTTTAATGCTATGTAGTAGATGTTTTATTATTAGGTCGTTTAAGTAGTTACTCTTAGGTTTATTGGTTTATGTGTGTATGCGTGTGGGTCTTATGTTGTTGTTTTATGTTCTAGCTGTTTATCAGCTTAAAATCAATTAAGCAAATTTGTTTCTGGTTATTTGTGTGTTAGTAATTCAAGTGTTCATGTAATTTTTTTAAAGTGTTTTCTTTTGGTAGATGTCCTGTTATTGTCTAGTATATTTTCGTTCTTATTTGGTGGAGTAATCACTTCTTTTTTGCTAAATTGGTTTGCCGCATCCTTTGTATAGTTTTTTTTACGTAATGATTTGGAAGCTGCGGAGGGGGATCTTTGCTTGTCTGTTATTTCTAGTAACGTGATCCTCATTATAATAAACTATTTGAAAAAAATAAACTACTAAAAAAACGTGGAAGGGGATCCCTCGTGGTATATTGAAATGAGAAAAAAAGTTATAGGGTAAT
>LBNU01039538.1:147208-163152 GCA_014162995.1 Artemisia annua
GTGAGAATTGTTGAATAAGTTTTTCAATTTCTTAGTTAATTTAGAAAATGAAAATTTCATATTTTCTGTAAATTATTGGAAAAACGTGTGATTAAACGGATTTTCAATTTTTTCATTTTCACCTAAAAAATTCCTCAAAAATGAGCTATTTTTCACCAACTAAACGTATCATAACAATTAACACATAGTTTTGTTATATTTTATGAAACATTTTTCTTTTTTAAAATAACAATCTCACAATATACAAATCACAAATTATCTCAAATGTCCTAAGCAGGACTTAAACCATAACTATTTGGAGGGGAGCTTCTCACACAACACTGAGTACCACTGGGACACAAGCCATTATTTTTCTTTATCTTAGTATTATTACTATTATTATTATTATAAACATTACTTTATTAAAAACTCAATATGATTTATTATTATTATTATTATTATTATTATTATTATTATTATTATTATTATTATTATTATTATTATTAAAACATGTTAAATAACTAATTTAAGGTATTTATACATGCGTTACTAAATTGTAGTATCTTATTAATAAATACTCATGCTACATATAATGGGCACATCCTCTTTACATCCACTTCAGCTGCCATGTCAGTTTTTCAACACATCACCTTACCTTCACATTTCATCCATAAGGTCACTAGTGGTGTACTTTGACCGGTTTTTTGTCAAACTGGTTCGGTTTGAAAACAGAACTAGTTCTTGGTCACTAGTGGTTTTAAAACATGTTAAATAACTAATTTAAGGTATTTATACATGCGTTACTAAATTGTAGTATCTTATTAATAAATACTCATGCTACATATAATGGTCACATCCTCTTTACATCCACTTCAGCTGCCATGTCAGTTTTTTAACACATCACCTTACCTTCACATTTCATCCATAAGGTCACTAGTGGTGTACTTTGACCGGTTTCTTGTCAAACTGGTTCGGTTTGAAAACAGAACTAGTTCTTGGTCAATGGTCAATAACTGATTTTGGCCAAAAAATCGGTTTGGTTCGGTTTGAATTTGAAAGGGTAAAAACCCAAATTGGTTGAAACCGTTTTGGTTTGGTTTCAAATTAATCCTTTTCCCTTTTTTTTAGACTGTTTACATGTGTAGTGTTCGGATTTCGGGGTTTTTTTCTTCGTTTGTTCACGTTTTCTACACAATAAACTTAATAAACTTCAACTTTTATTTAATAAACTCATAACATATCAAACATAAAGTACTTGAAATACACAGCTAATACATTTGAGCGATTTACTCATCAAACATAAACTGTAACCTTTCTCAAAATTATGACGTCACTATTTGAATTATTACGTTATTTACATATTTCATTTCAAGTAAATTTATTTTTACGAGAAACATGATTAGTTAATCGCAAACAAAGAAACAAACACTTAACTTGTAACCATCAATGGACTATTTATAGCCTACATGCTTCAAGTAATCAATTTCATTTCGTAAATATTTTACTAGTTACATTTTCACTTTTTCCATTTTTACAGAACCCTTGAACGATTTACGTTTTACGCGTATTTAACCTACGATTTAGGTTTTAACAACGTTTACGCGCTCCATTAAACTTATCACTCATTTTATATAATAATATTGATTATATTGATAAGTTTAATCGTTTTAACAAGTTTCATATTTTTACCTCATCCGGTTTAAGTTTCGTAATTTAATTACTTAACGATAACAATTAACGGGAACAAACTACACCCCGTAACTCAAGTGTTAATGTGTTATACAAGATAGCACACCTTATAGTGGGCGTTTAAATGGGATGAATCACCAAGACATAGTTGGTGATATTCATGCAATACACATATCACAAACAAATGTACACATTTAAACTCAAGCTTAATCACTAAGTATTATGAGATGATATCTCATATACACCACATGCTATAAGTGAGTCATGCTTAATGACTCACTGTAACACAAGTCATGCTGGGATTCAATCTTGAATAAGATCATAACACCTCTTATACCTCTCATTACTTAACTCATAGTTGAGCAACAGAAGTGAGAGTACGGGAAGTTAATTAATGAATCACTTAACTTAAAAGTACAAAGCATGACATGAATGATAGATCATGGATGATCTATGATGGGAATTTATATTAATGCAATATTTAGTGGGAGGTTTTCAAGATCATTAAACAAAACGTACATTGCTCAAAGGAGCAAGATAGTTTGGCACGATAATGTCAAAGTATGATATTGAGATACACAAAAGAGTGAATTGATAATGATTGTCTGATCATTCATTACGTGAGTATGCGATACGTATAGGGATAAGTCTAGAGACATTTTAGGTAAATAATAATTGCCCCTAATTACAATAATGAGACAGCTAGGATACAACAAATGATTTCTACTTATCCACACATGTAAACTCATATCCAAAAGATACGACTAACACTCCCCCGCAGTTTGAGCGGCGAAATCGCGAAAGCTCGGACTGGAGTAGTAAACTAGAAAAAAAAGGAAAAAAAACATTAACATAACTTTAGTCGAATCGTAACAAAACCGTACTAACGGTCGACTCTAGTCGACGGGTACCAATGGTCGGCTAAGTCGACTGGTAACACAAACGTACCAACGGTCGACTTTAGGGACTGGTACCAACGGTCAATTTTGGTCGACTGGTAACAAAGCCGTACGAACAATCAACTAATTGACAAACAATAAACTCATGCATTAACATCAAAAGGAAATATGATCAAACAAAAGTTGGTTCTAAAACTTCAACCCCCAAAGAACCTTCCAAACAAACGGGGCATGTGTTTTTCCTATAAAAACATAAAGATCACATATTTAGAAGAAGTTGTGGTTTATTTTGGTTGCGGATTAAAGGGAGCCCTCCGAACCTCCGGTGTGTAGCCGGAGGCAGCAACGGAAGAGTTTAGGATTTGTGGATCTTAATGGCCTGGTACAATATCAAAGTATGATATTGAGATATTCAAAAGACTAAATTGATAATGATTGTCTGATCATTCATTACATGAATATGCGATACATATAGGGATAAGTCTAGAGATATGTTGGGTAAATAATAATTACCCCCTAATCTTCTATAATACTATAAGATTGAGTCCTCTAATTGAATATGGAGTCAACAAGATTGCATAGAGTACAAGATAGTTAATGCTCGGAATTCAGTGCAACCTCATAATAACTATACAATCATGAAAGGAGATGAAGTGTAACGGTTGCCCGAATTGATCACATGACATTTAGTATATAATTAAAAGTCGGTTAGATGAAGTGCAAGGGTTGTGAAATGTTGCAAGAATAATTAATGATTTAACCTAATTCATGCATATAAAAACCGGCCAAAATCACATTTAGTATGTGCATTTAAAGATGATTCACACATCTTTTAGATCTTTGATTGTTGGTAGCGGAATGCAAATTCTCTTTTGCAACATTTTGGAGATGATTCACACATCTCTTATATCTTTGTAATTAACTTGGTATTTTTTTTCTTAATTTAGTTATCATACGCAGGTACCATGAAATACTATAAGATTGAGTCATCTAATTGAATGTGGAGTCATCAAGATTGCATAGGGTACAAGATAGCTAATGGTCGGAATTCAATGCAACCCCATAATAATTATACAATCATGAAAGGAGATGAAGTGCAAAGGTTGCCCGAATTGATCACATGACATTTAGTATATAATTAAAAGTCGGTTAGAAGGAGTGCAAGGGTTGCGAAAGGTTGCAAGAATAATTAATGATTTAACGTAATTCATGCCTATATAAACCGGCCAAAATCACATTCAGTATGTACATTTAAAAATGATTCACACACCTTTTAGATCTTTGATTGTTGGTAGCGGTATGTAAATTCTCTTTTGCAACATTTTGGAGATGATTCACACATCTTTTAGATCTTTGTAATTAACTTGGTCTTCTTTTTTTTCTTAATTTAGTTATCATACGTAGGTTCCATGAAAATCACACAAGATCATGCATGCTCAGATAAATAGAACCAAAGATTGGGATACCAGCATTTTCTTTGTTTCTTACATATTTAGTTGATTGTTATAGATAAGCATATATATGTATGTAGATATATGTATTATGTTAATGCATTTTCATATACAAGTAATTTATGTGCATTTTCTATTGATGTAGCTCATGTGCGAATTGATTCAAGAAAATATCCACGAGCATGTATGCAAAAATGATACTTTTTAGCGTGATTAGTTTATGTAAGTAGTTGCTTTCGAATGCTATTTGAGAAATTTTAGAATGAATTTATAGTGTGCAATTGAATTATTATTGAAAAGAAGAAGGTCCGCGCAAAAAGTGTTTTCTTTTTCTATATGTAGAATCATTAGTAAGAAACCAATATTTACGCCCATTAAATGAGTTTGCCATAATAACAAACTACGACATATTAAAAATATCACATTGAGTAATGAATAGAAAGGAAAAAATACATAATTTTGACTTAAAGCCGTTTGTAAATTATAATATCAAATAAAAAAGTTGATTTTAAACATAAGCAAAAGTTTAAACTTTTATCGAAAAACAAAACCAGTGCATTTAATGTGAAGTATATACAACATCGAGATGGAAGTGCAAGGCTTGCCGGAATTGATCACATGATATTTAGTAATTAGTATAGAATTAAAAGTCGGTTATGGATTGAAATGAAGTTGAAAAGTTTGCAAGAATAAGTGATGATTTAACCTAATGCAATATATAGATATATTTATTATTTTAATGCATTTTCATATACAAGTAATTTATGTGTGTTTTCTATTCATGTAGCCCACATGTGCGAATTGATTTAAGAAAATGTGCACGAGCATGTATGTAAAGCAACATTTAAATGGTTAAATGATACCTTTTAGCGTTATTAGTTTATGTAAGCATGCAACTTGAATAATTAATATAAAAGAAAAAATACATAATTTTGCTCGAACCCATTTGTAAAAAAAAATAAGTTTAAGACATAATAGTGGAGTCCAAAGGTTTTAGGAATTATTAATAGTGTGTTAATTAATATTATTTGGTTAGTAATTTAGAATTGAGTTTATTGATAAAATTTATTAATATTAGTTAGACTTCAATATTAATTTTCAATGAAATTAGTTGTACAATAAAATGAGATGAAGCTAAAAGGGTTTGTAACGATTTTTATACAGTTTATGTGGTATTATTATGTATACATTATTACACAAACTTTAACTTACCAACTTAATAAAGAAAATATTTAACGCATATTAAACTATGACCAATAGATAGACCCAGTGTGCTCATATTACCTTGCAAAAACCATCTAATGGACAAGTATTGTAGGGCAAAGTAATAGACAAAAAAATAAGGCCATTTTTTTATCATGCGAATAAGTAATAGCCAAAAAAAAAAAAAGCCATCACAACTTAATAACCAAAGGCCCATTTATAAAATACAACACCACAAAACCAAAACAACATCAAAATTTTTAAATTTTTATACAAGAAAGTCAAAACGTTTTATACAACATACTAAACAATAATTAAGCATACACTTGTCAATACACAGAAAGAATATGCCATTAACAATTAGATTCGAAACCTGTGCGTAGCACGGGTTCTGCATGCCTCGTTACAATAATGAGACAGCTAGGATACAACTAATGATTTCTACTTATCCACACATGTAAACTCATATCCAAAAGATACGACTAACAGATAAGACATGTTGATCTTGAGTTGTTGTGTGAACAACTGAATAAGCCATGTGACTTGACAGATTTGAAGTATGGGGTTGCAAATCAGGAAACGCGCAAATACATATCAGTTTAAAAGGGGTTTGTATTAAAATTCTCATGGACTTAGGAGAATCAATAACAAGGAGTCACGGTTCTTTATCAGTTTAAAAGGGGTTTGTATTAAGTGCATCATTTAATATTAAGCTGACTTTGTCGCAAATTTAGCTAAGTCTATTATCCAGTATGACTAAATCGCTTGTACCTAAACTCACTTAGATTCATTAACTGTAAATCAATAAGGAAGGGATTGAGAAGTGAGGCTCCGTGGTTACCAACAGAACCCTACACGTTTTCTTCTACGTTAGACTTTAACAAATTTATTTTTCAGCATTACTTTTTTTTTTTTTTTTTTTATTATTATTATTATTTATCTCTACTACTTATAATGCACACCTATGTATTTTTTAAACTTAAAATGAGCATGCATGCAAATGACTCTATATCTTTTGGAATCAACTTGAAAGGCAACAAAATAAACCAAATATTTTGAAAGAAAAAAATAAAAAATGGAAATAAAAAGAAAGAGAGAAATCCGTGAATCAATATTTTGTAAGAAAGAGAGAAATCCGTGAATCAATATTCTGTAAGAAAGAGAGAAATCCGTGAATCAATATTTTGAAAGAAATAGAGAAATCCATGAATCAATATTTTGAAAGAAAGAGAGAAATCCGTGAATCAATATTTTGAAAGAAAGAGAGAAACGCAAATAATGCTCTATATCTTTTGGAATTAACATGAAATCAAGAAATATCTTCTTATTCATGGCACAAAATATGTAATTTAAATAAACCAAATATTTTAAAAAAGAAAAAATAAAAAATCAAAAGAGAGAAATCCGTGAATTGATAAATAAACAAAGGGCAAATCAGTAATTCTCAAAACAATATATAATCCCCACCAGTTTTCCCTTCCCAAAACTTCTTTCTCTTCTCAGTCCAAAGACCGCCTCTCTTCTCTTCTCTCTTTTTCATTTTCTCTCTCACACACTAAAAACACCTTCACAAAACACACACACTTTTATTCCGTTTAAATCTCACCGGAAAGAAAAAAATAACTCTATTTTCACCTTTCTATCTCACACAGTAAAAACACCTTCAGAAACACACACAGTTTTGTTCACCGGAAACACTAACAAATAACAAACTTTCTCTCTCACACAGTAAAAACACCTTGTGTGCCGCCACCGGAAACTGTATATTCCGTCAACATAACAAACTTTTCCGTCGTAAAAACCAACGGAAAACCACCGGAAACCTAAAAACACACAAAATCATTTTTTCAAACAGTTTGTGTGCATCTCGCTCACCGCCGTTAAACCTCGCCGGAAAACTAACAAACCTTGTTTTTAGCCGTTATTCTCACCGGAAAACACCGTTAAAACCACCGGAACCTCACCGGAAAACTAACAAACCTTATTTTCAGCCGTTATTCTCACCGGAAAACTAACAAAACTAATTAAAAGATGAATAATAAGACTAATTGAGTGAAAATGACGAAGGTAGGGTTAGGAATAGCAGTAGGATGTGCAGTAGCGAGTAGTGTGATAGCGGCAGTGATGGTAGGACGGAGAGTAAGGAGTAGGAGGAGATGGTGGAAGGTAGTTAAAGTAGTTGATGAATTTGAGGAGAATGCGGTTACGTCAGTTGGGAGGTTGAGACAAGTGGTTGATGCAATGGCTGTTGAAATGCATGCTGGTTTGGCTTCTGAAGGGGGTAGTAAGCTTAAGATGTTGCTTACTTTTGTCGATAATCTTCCTGATGGGTTAGTCGCCTTTTTTTTTATAAAGGTTTTGTTAATGCTGGTGTTTGTAGATGTTAATATTTAGCGTTTTGTGTATCGGGTAGTGTTTGGTAAGATATATAGTTTTTTTGAAAAGTCGGCGTTTATTAGATTGTTTGAATTAGGCTTTTTGACGATGTTAGGGATAGTTTTGTTGATAATCTTTCTGATGGGTTGGTTATCTTTTTTATAAAGGTTTTGTTAATGCTGATGTTTGTAGATGTTAATGTTTATCTTTTTGTGTATCGGGTAGTGTTTGGTAAGATATATAGCTGTTTTGAAAAGTCGGCGTTTATTAGATTGTTTGAATTAGGCTTTTTGACGTTTTTAGGGATAGTTTTGTTGATAATCTTCCTGATGGGTTAATTATCTTTTTTATAAAGATTTTGTTATTGGTTTGTTAATGCTGTTGGTGTAGATGTTAATATTTGTCTTTTTGTGTATTGGGTAGTGTTTGGTAAGATATATAGTTGTTTTGAAAAGTCGGTGTTTATTAGATTGTTTGAATTAGGCTTTTTGACGTTTTTAGGGATAGTTTTGTTGATAATTTTTCTGATGGGTTAGTCGCCTTTTTTATAAAGATTTCGTTATTGTTTTGTTAATGCTGCTGTTGTGGATGGTATTATTTATCTTTTTGTGTGTTGGGTAGTGTTTGGTAAGATATATAGATGTTTTTGAAAAGTCGGCGGTTATTAGATTCTTTAAATTAGGCTTTTTGACGATGTTAGGGATAGTTTTGTTGATAATCTTTATGATGGGTTAGTTTCTTTATATATATAAAGGATAAAGGATTGTGTATTATGTTTGTTAATTTGTTTGTTTTGTGGATTTTTTTTATGAGGATGTAGGGTTAGAATGTCGGAAATGTATCTTTTTGTTAATGCTGTTGTTGTGGATGCTACAATCAATGTTTAGTGATTTGAAAGATTTATTCGAGTTGGCGTGTTTTTAATTTGTTGGTTGAATGAATCCTGTTGGATTTAGGGTAGTTAGAAGTTAAAAATTATCTTTATTTGTATAATGTTTGTTAGTTTTCATTAGGTTATGAAGTTGTTAAATTTGTTTCTTTTTGTCAATGCTGCTATAGTAGATTTGTAAAGTAATCGTTATTTGTTTTGTTGAATATTGTGTTTTTTATGTTAATGCTGTTGTTATGGATGCTAATTTTAGTCTTTATTTGTTTTTTGGTGATATGTAGTTTTGGAAGGATTTTTTATTTTATTTTATTTATTTATTATTATTTTTTTTTTGTGTTATTGGTATGTGTTGAGTTTGATGGTTGAACGGATCTTTTTTAGTTGGTGTGTTTGAATTGATCGTTTTGAAATTAGGGTGATGTTTGGTAAGATATATTGTTTTGAAAAGTTTTGCTGTAAAAGTATGTTTGAATTAGTCTTTTTGAAAGTTCTTGTTTGAATTGATTCTTTACGAAAGTTCTGGTTTGAATTAATCTTTTTAAAGTTTTTTTTTTTGAATTAATCTTTGTGTATGTGAATAACTCACTAGCTCATGGGTCATGTGATTCTGCTCATAGTTTTTCTTAGTGTGGATTAATTTTCAGTTGGTCTTTCATATTATACATGTGTTAGTATATTTGTGTTATACTTTACAATAATGCTGACAATTGACACATATTTTTTTTATCACGGTTGGTGAACGCGTGGCTATAATTATCAACTCGTCGATATTGTGGAAAATTTAATTACAGAACGGAAACTTTTTTGGAAATTACTTAGTTTTAAGCGGCTGTCATAATAAATGACTATATTTGAAGTAATACAGAGGCTTTAGTCAAGTTGCTTCCGTTAAACACTTTAGCTTCATTTAAACTAAATGCTTTTTTGTAAATTCCGGCGCTTGTGTTACTAAGGCTCTGAATGAATTTAATGAGCTGAGATATTACTATATTAGTTGTGGCTGTAAGCATATATGACGCAGAGCGTAGTAAATAGCTAAATATGATACTGATGTTGATGACGTATCTTTGTTCCTTAGGACTGAAAGCGGAACATATTATGCTCTACATGTGGGAGGGACCAACTTTAGGATTCTAAGAATCCAGCTTGGTGGCCAAAGGTCTATTCTTGGACATGATGTTGAGCGGAAACCCATTCCACAACATTTAATGACCAGCACGAGCGAGGTGTTCATGCTACTTCTACTCAATAAAGTTTTTGTTGCATCTTTGCATCTTACGTGAATTAAATAATGTTTCAAACATTTATTTGCAGGAACTCTTTGATTTTATTGCGTTGTCCCTGAAGGAGTTTGTTGAACAGAAGGGAAATAATTTGCAGATTCCACAAGTTAGAGGAAAGGATATTGGCCTTACATTTTCGTTTCCTGTGAAACAAACATCTGTCTCATCTGGCACTTTGATCAAGTGGACTAAAGGTTTTGCCATTGAAGACATGGTTAGTTAAACAACATTCTAGGAATATGCACATAATTAAAAATATAAGTTTCTTACTTTATAGGTCACATATGGCATCATTTGATAGTTGAAATGTGAAGTTATGCAACTTTATCATAATGTATTTAACAATATGATTTATTTCTATCAGGTTGAAAAAGACGTGGTTCACTGTTTACAAAAAGCGTTGGCTAGAAGAGGTCTAGATATGAATGTTGCTGCACTTGTAAGCAATTTAATATGTTATCTGGTTTTCATGGTGACAACTCTTTTTTATATTATCTTCAAAATTTATACTTGCTAAACCGCCACCAAAGTGGCCCAGTGGTTAGGCACGTGCCCTCACAAGAGGTTTAGGGTTCAAACCTCACTAGGTACATATATTTGGGGGTGGCCAAGGGAAGGGTAACATGGTTAGCGGTTAGGCCGCGTACATCTGAGTCAAAGACTCGCCCTCCCGGGGTAACCTGAATAGGGACACCTCATCTGTTTTTTCATTTATGGCCAGTAATCTTTTCTATAATCTTATGGCGATGTTTACAATCATGCTTAGAGTTATATATGTATTTTCTCAATTGTTTTGTTCCACATCTTTAGCCTCCGACCACTGTTGTGTGACCTCTTTTAAAAAGGACTTATCCGAATCATTAAAAGATGTAACTGTTTAGCTTTAAGCATTTTCTACCACCAACATATACAAGGATAACAAACCTCTATAAAGGTCCGGTTAACATGATTGTAGTTACTACAAATGTCATAAATCACATATACTTTCTTTTACAGTTTTACCTGATTATCATGGCAATGAAACTTATTTGTTGTAAACCATGATAGCAAGTATTTAATTCTGTATAAGTTGGGTCAAATTTCTGGGAGTTGGGCGAGTTCAAATTTAAGAGAGGTCACATGTCACTTGGAGGATACTACATATGCAAAGCAAGTTAGTTGAAAAAATGTATATAATTCCAAATATGGCAGTAGACCTCTATACAAGATTAGGGAGAAACTGAACTTCAATCAATATTTAGCAACGTATAAGGAGGTCTTTTGGATTGGATTTATGGTATAGCATTTAAAAAAGCACGTATATACCAGCTTTTTCTTATTAAGAAAATTTGGAAAATCACCTTTTATAAATAGTTTGCTTAACATTGTTTTCTGATTATTTACATTTTCCAGCAATCTTTAGATACTTTCACACAAAACATACTTCTAAACACCCTCCAATATATAATTTGGACTGTGAAAACAATTTGAGTAACCCAAGCTGATGAGAGAACTTAGATTGTACATAAAATACACATGGCTTTTTGTATCTTGTGGTGCTGGGGATATAAGTAGATCTGACCACTATTTTAGTGTGTATGCTTTGTCTATGGTATAACATAAACAAGTTTTTCTCCCTATATTGGTAGGGTAGGATAACGTTATTGTCAGATTTCAAAATGGAGAAATCCATATGGGTTCTGGGGCATTAATTCCACACTTCCAATCCCCCTTGTATAAATGCTAACACATGAGAAATGTGTTGAGTTGTGGAGTTTGGATGTTACGCTGTATGACAACAGCCCTTACCAAGCTGGATGTTTAGGATGTCATGTACTCATGGCTTCCTGGTTGTGCCGTCGCCCTTGATAGAAAATCAGAGTCTGTGCTTTGGCCAGCATTTATATTTCAGCTTATAGTGGTAAAAGGCTTGTGACTATCATCGCTAAAATGTGAGAGGTCTCAAGTTCAATTCCTGCTAGGTGCAAACAACTCTTATGTGGCCACACCAACCTTCCCAAAAAGGGGGAGGGTGTTGCCCTGCTTGAGTCTGTATAGCAGTGGGCTCAAACCCTGTCGATTAGTTGGCCAAAAGATCGGAAACCATGGTTACCCTGAGAAATAAAAAATACAACCTTAAAAGTGATTGTAAACCCTAACCACAATACTAAAACAATAAGAGAAAGTCTGTATTTCCCACTTTTTTGTGTCACTTAGTCACCTACCGCTTAAAACATGATCATATGATTTATACATCTCAATGACCGAATACTTGATTCCATATAAGGTGAACCATACTTAGGAGATCACTCAGTGCAGGCAAATGCATTGCATTTTTATAATCAAGTGTGTTTTAGGAAATCTTTCACGGTGCTATTTAACAAAATCGTTACAACAATCTTATACATGGATTTACTTGTTAACAGGTGAACGATAGTGTGGGAACTTTGGCTCTTGGCCATTTTTATGATAAAGACACAGTTGCTGCAGTGGTAATCGGGACTGGTACCAATGCCTGTTATTTTGAGAGGGCTGATGCAGTAATAAAATGTCAAGGTCTTCTCACGACTTCAGGAGGCATGGTATCTTGGTCTTTCTACTATCAACTAGATAAAAAAAAAGAAAATAAAAAATTGGTTCTTCACTTATTTAATATAATGTCAATCAGGTTATCAACATGGAATGGGGTAATTTTTGGTCTTCACATTTGCCAAGAACATCTTATGATATAGATCTTGATGCTGAGAGCCAGAATCCAAATGATCAGGTTATTTTTGTATCATGATGAGTCTCTATATGCTATATGCATGTGATTTTCATTTTGTACTCTCATTTTGCATTTAATAATCCTGTGACTAATACAGGGATACTGCTGCAGGGTTTTGAGAAAATGATTTCAGGAATGTATCTTGGTGACATTGTAAGAAGAGTAATCCACAAGATATCGTTGGAGTCTGATATATTTGGACCAGTCTCATCTAAGCTGTCAGCACGGTTTGCGTTAAGGTATGCTTTACCATAATACTGTTTATTGTAATATTCATTGAATACGATTCTTTCATTGAGCCTAAATTAGAACCACGGTCCGTGAAGTGGAAATAATGATGGTGTTAGTTTACTTTCTTAATAGGCATGAAAAGTCAAAGGGAGGTTATATGTGCATAGGCTTTAGTTAGGCAACCATCATATGCAAAAATTATAATGCACACATCAGAGCCTTACATTAAATTGATTGTTTCTTTGCCATTATTAATGCTTTTGAATAAATAATTATATAAGTAGTCAGTGTCAACAAAAATAAGTGTTAAATGTACAGTTTCATGGAAACTTTTGGATTGCAAAACATTGCATATATGTTAACGACTAAAGTGACTTCATTTGTTATCATTTATTGCTGATACCATTTGTGTATCTTTGTTTATCGCTTGTTCAGTTTAAAATATCATGCAAGGAGAAAGGTGAACCTTTATCTTTATTTATTTATTTATTAAATTGCTACTTATATAATTATTGAACTTACTTCCTTAACTTGCAAGTGGTGGTCCTCCTTTTATTCCCATCAGAATTTGCTAAAGCCGCCTAGTCTTGTCTTTTATCTTTTTTTAAAGAAAATGGCCGTCTTTCTATTATACAACCAATCATCGTTTCCATTACACCGGTTCTAAATCAGTAAACTGCGGTTGACTTTGGTGCATGGGGCTGACTTTGAGTGAGTGAGATGACGTAGATGTTTTAAGCCAAATTGGACTTTGTAAACCTGATCGTTAATTAGGCCCAGCCACAACTTTACATCAACTACATGTTATAAATCAGAATCTATGAGATTCTAGTCATTTTGACTATAGTTTTGCTTTATGGCCCCTTTGAACCGTGCATGTGGTAAATCTTGTTGATTCGAGTGTTACATAAGCTGGAAGTTGAGAGATTTAAGCTGATTTTCTTTCTTCATATTACTCAGTACACCATTGCTGGCGGCCATGCATGAAGATGACTCCCCTGATCTGAAAGAAGTTGCCAGGATATTAGAAGAGACCTTGGATGTAAGATGTTTCCTTTTAAGTTTCTATTAATAATGTACGTTTTGTAAAACATAATGTACTTATCAATTGACATGTTTCAACCTTCTTAACTTGTATTTACCCATTACATTTGCCTACTTGTTAAAGTTGGTTATTTTATTTTTTATTTTTTTTGTTTTGACAAAATGTTTTCTTTATCAGATACATGACGTCTCATTAAAGGTTAGGAAACTTGTTGTCAAAGTATGTGACGTGGTGACAAGACGGGCTGCCAGGCTGGCAGCTGCGGGCATTGTCGGGATCTTGAAAAAGATTGGTCGAGATGGCACCGGGGGCATTACAAGTGGAAGAACCAAAGGTGGAAAAAGCGGTAAAATGAGAAGAACAGTGGTAGCAGTCGAGGGTGGATTATACACAAGCTACACCATGTTTAGAGAATATCTTAATGAAGCTGTAGCAGAGATATTAGGTGAAGAAATCGCCCCATATGTGATTCTTAAAGTGATGGAAGATGGATCGGGGATTGGATCAGCAATGCTGGCAGCAGCAAATTCAGCCAGAAGTGTGGATACAGTACAGGTTCTATGAACGTATATTTATATATAATTAGATATATAAATAATACATATATAGATCTGTGAATTGTAAATTCCATTTTTCTTTGGTATTATTCAACATAATGTGTATAGGAAGGGAAGGTTGTAAATATGTCATATAGCAGTAGATGAAGCTTGTGGTGGTTCTTTGTAGTTTCAGATGTGTTCATTCATTTTTTAGGGTAATAGTTGCTATTCGGTTATTATTTGTGTTTTGGTTTGTTCATTTCCTGTTATTAATATCGTCTTTATTTCTGTTATATTGCAATACTAATTTGTTGCAACTTTATGGCACGAGTATCCATGGAATGGCCCGGTTGAATCCCAATTTGGTTGTAAATATTAGGTTATAAAATCATGTTAGGACAATCTTCAACTAGTTGGGGTTGCCGAAGCTAATCCAAGTTGATATATTGCTAGTGCAGTTGGCTATGGTGGTGCGGGGTTGGCCATGTGTGGAAGTTATTATTGAGAGGGGATGATTGTACGTGAAGGATAAAAGTTGAAGGGTTTTTGTTTGAGCTTAAAATGAGTTTGGATTATGTTTAACAAGCTTATTTAAGTGGGCTAATTTCGAGCTTATTTTCTAGTTTATGAACTTACTTTTTCTCTTTTAAATCACAACCACCTAAAAGTTTGAGCTTCTGAAATATACCAAAATCATATAAGCTTATCAGCACATATATAAGCTCAAACAAACAGCCCCTTGGGAGGAAAGGCGGTGCAAACCTAGGTGTGTATAAGTAAATGGTAAAAAAGGTGGTGCGAAGGTCTTACAAAAATAAATATTGTCGTCTCACCTAGGTGTGTATAAGTAAATGGTAAAAAAGGTGGTGCGAAGGTCTTACAAAAATAAATATTGTGCGCTGAGACGACGCTTCTAAAAGGAGAACCATGATATCCGGCCTAAGAGCAAAATGTGTCATGAAGAGTTGAAGCTCTTCATTTGAGCTCTACCGGGTGCTATATCACTTCAAAATAACGTTTTGGGATCAAGCATTTATATAAACTTTTTACTTATGCTAAAGGTTAAAGCTGTAAAACCAATATTTAACATAAAATACACAAAGAATGAAACGAAATATTCAACAAGGTTGACCAGTTGACCACAAAAATTCTTCTTCTTCCTTCTTTGTTCTATGGGTGTGTTTAGCATGGAGCGGGTGTTGAGCTTTTTGAAGCGTTGAGCGGTGAGCAATGAGCATTTTGGTTTTTAGTAGTCGTTTGGCAAAAGAGCGGCTATCTTTGTTATTTTTTAGGAATGCTAAGTTTTCCAATGCTTCTTTAAGAAGCTATGAGCGGTGAGCTGTGGCTATTGTTCACAGCTACTGATACTTTTAACAAACACACCCTATATCTCTGCAACTAATATATACACAAAGCAAAATTTATTTAAATTAAAAGAAAAAAAAAATTAAATTAAACAAGGTTTACAAACGTTTGGCAACGGTTAAAAACTGAAAAAGTGTTTTGTCTTCTTCTACTTCGTTTTCCCGACGAGCTGCTGAACGGCGAGCAAGTGGCGAACGCTACGTAGGAACGACGAGAGCAAGAATTCATGATACCGTTTGCTCTAAGAGG
>LBNU01039539.1:3002-47634 GCA_014162995.1 Artemisia annua
CAAGTGAACAAAATCACTTCTTCATGTGAGTATTGTAGTGGTCCCCACGACACTCGAGATTGCATGGAACTACCCGAACAAGCTTTTGCGGACTACGCATCCTCGCGTACCGACGGAGCGGGAGAAAAGTGGTACACTTTCAAACCCGAGCCAAACCCTTACGGTGATTCTTACAACCCCTCTTGGATAAATCACCCAAACCTTAGGTGGAAACAAAACCAAAACATGCCCCAAAACAACTCTTCCAATCCACCTAATCGTTTTCAATCAAACGGTTCATCCTCAAACCGTACTTTCAATAACAATCCTTCCAATAGCTATGGTAGTACCAATAATCTTGAAGGATTGATGTCTAAGTTCATTGCATCTCAAGAAGCTCGTATAACTAAGTTCGAATCCGAATTTAATCAACAACAAACAGAGATGACCAACAAAATAGACAACTTATTGAAAGCCCTCAACAACCATGGGTTGTCACCACCAAATAAGGACGCTAGGAACACAAGTAGCGGACCCCAAATCAAGGACCCCTCATCATCCAAACGTATCCACTTTGTTAACGTTGTCACTATTAAGCCAATTGATAAAAATGAAGTAGATAGTGAACATAAGGATGAAATTAAGGAAGTTGAGGAGAGTAATGAAAGGGAAATAGAAGAAGTAGAGGACTACTTCAATAGGTTACCCACTCAGGAAGAACGTGCATACCATAAGGATTTATTCGATGACCCCGAGACACCACACTTCCTAAGCAATCCAATTATTAAAACGGGTGACCCATCCAACATCAACATTCCATGCAACATTGGGCATGTGCATGTGTGGAAAGCTTACATAGACCTTAGATCCCCCCTAAACATCATGACTAGGATCCATTACAATTGGATAATGAAAAAGCAACTTGGACCTAGGATATGTCCCAACACGGGTTGGATGAGCAACTTCGTGGGGAGAATAAGAGGATTACATGTGTATGTAGGGAACTTTACCTATGATACCGACTTTGTGATCGTAGAAGATATTCGTCCGGTAGTAAATGCATGCTTAACTCAAGTAGATTTTGGTAAGCCGTTTGTTGAAGCCTCTAAGATGAATTATGACCCATCTCTAGGGATAGTTAGACTCAAGGACGAGACCGACGAGGTAGCCTACCAAATGCCATATAAGATAGAGCAATTCTGGCTTTTATCAAACATCGAGAAGGAGCATAAGCAAGCGGTCTACTATAGGAATGATGAGGATAGGCGTAGATGAGTAGACTATGTTATGAGTAGGATATTCGGCTTCTACAAAGAATACTTGCAATTAGCTCCGGAATATAAGACTAAACCCGAGGATGACCTAGAGACCGTGACCAATGAAGAAGTCACATAATAGAGTGTGACTTTGAGTCTAGCTACAAGACTCGTTAATAAAGAAAAGCGCTTCTTGGGAGGCAACCCAAGCTTTATTTGTTTTGTGTGTTTGTTTATTTGATTTTATTGTTTCCGTATGTATGTTTTATTTTTATTGTTATTGATTCATGTTTCAAACTTAAATCGTAAAAATGCTTTATTTTGTTTTTAACTTCGTCTTAACTACATATAAAGGTATTTTGCAAAAGATAAGTGTAAGGGAAATCTAAATTTGTTTACAAGAATGAATTGGAACATGAATTATAACGATATAAAATAAACATACATATTAGTATTTGTTTGAGTCAAATGCTTGTATCGAGTCATAATGAAATTTTGCAGGATTCCAGGAACTAAGGTAATTGTTTTTCCAGAAATTTTTCGGAAACTAAACATAAGGATTCTGTCAGATCAATTCTAATGGCGTCAGCCCTTAAAAGCTGACGGTGTCAGCCTTTGATTCCAGAAAACGTTTTTAAAATTTAGTTTTTCTGCCGGATTATAAAAATTACTGCATCTTTAATTCCAGGAATCTGCAAAACTTTCATTCCACAAGCATTATATCCATGTATAGAATTTACCGCTGAGGTTACGCAAGGTTTTCCTAGATTGTTTTCTCATGTTTAATAGGTTATTTTCGACAAGAAGATGAACATAGAATCAAGTTCATGACATCAAGCTTTTGGATTCGCTTTGATCTTGGAGCTTTTACATCATCTTGGAAGAAGATCTAACCATGTTACCACATGATCCACATCAAACGAATCAGGGGAGTATTTGTTTCATCTTTCATTTTCTACTTTTAAATCTTCTATGTAAACATTGGGGAGAATGTTCAGTTTAAGTGTGAGGGGGTAAATGAAGACACCTTAGAAAATGCAATTACGCTTGATTTCTGTTTTGTTTAAGGGTAAGTGTGTAATAAAACCGAGAGAAATATTTGTTAGGGAAATTTTAGTGCAAATTTAAAATTTTTTACAACATATAGGAGTGAAACTTTGTTCTTGATAAGCGTCTCATGGATAGGGAATTGTATTACTAGCACAAAAAACCGTACCACTCAAAAATTTTCCCCAAATATGTGAGGTTCGCCCCTAGAATTGTTAGGAAAAGCATTCATTGTTGGTGCTTGTGTGTGTACCGGTAGCCTATAGATTCTAGAACTTGTGATAGGACCATCCCAAATCCATAAGTGAGACTACATTCGTGTAGTTAGATTTACTACATGATAAGAGGCATTAGGATAACCCTTGTTTTACACCCGTATTATAATTACATTGACTTCATAAGTCAAGTAATTCTCCCACACCTTAGCGTTGTACTCATTTTTAGTACACGATACCCCTAGTACACCCCTCAGAGCCTATCTTTTCGTTTCTAACTTTAAGCATCTTACTTAAAGGGAGAATTTGTTTACAATCTACCCCAAATGTACACCCAAATCGACTTAGCCTACCTTGTATGCACTCATCTTTAGTGCATTATTGTGACAACATTTGTTTAAACCCTTAGTTAATTGTCTAATTGATTACATGGTTTCTAAGTCGATTCATATCCTTGTACATATTGTTTTGGGACGATTGGGACTCATGGGTAAAGTACTAATGTTATGGAGTAATGGGGAAGAACATCAATTATTACCCTCATGTATGCGTAAATGTTTTAAAGTACTCCAAGTTTTTCAATTATCTTAATTCGAGTCATTAGAATAGTTAATTGTATAGTATGTAAAAGTTCAAGTGTAAGGGGAGAACCGAGGCCCCTATGATGTATTATTCTGGATGGTAGGGCAAGAGTGTATGAAAAAAAATCGTAAAAAAGTAAAAAAAAATAATTGGAAAAAGAAAAGTAGAAAAAACATACGGACTACCATCCCGTTTCATTTTATCTTTATTTATGTTTTTGTTATTTTTCTTTTTAGCTTAAGTCGAGTCGAGTCTTGGCTTAGCAACGCCACTTTGTGCATGTATTTGATCAAGATAATTAGCTCGCCACCACTAAAAATACCCTTTATTCCAACCAAACCGTGTTTATCATATCCCTACACCTAACGTTACAACCCTTGAAAAGCCCTCTTTGATAGTTTATCTTAGGTGCTTACGCCTAGTGGAGGAGGTTTTCGATCCTTTCCCAAGCCTATGGTAATCTATTTGCTATGACAGGTAGTGAGTGATATTTCTTCTATTTCCATTTAGTTATATAGGTTTATAACACCCGAGAGATGAGAGTATCCAAACACTGTTTGTGAGGTGCTAGTGTATGATTTTCGTGCTTGTTATGACTAGGGTGGAATAACTACTTGTTGTAATTACTTTTATATTAATGTTAAATGACCCCTAGCTCATATTTTGATTGGAATAAAAGTGCATTTGCTTGAGGACAAGCAAATCTCAAGTGTAAGAGTATTTGATGAGGCGAAAAGTGTTACGCTTTTAGGGGGTCATTTAAGCCCTAATCCGTAATTATTTGATCAAATATTGCCTTAAATCGTTCCTTTTGTCATTTTAGGTACTTTGGAGAGGAATTCCGGAAAAGGAAGCATTTTGGACGTTTTTGGAGCATAAAAGTGAAGAAAACGACAAAGTCAAGAAATCAAGCTGGAACAGTACCTGACGGTGTCAAAAGTCACAAGGTGACGCCGTCACTCTTCGACAAAAGAGGTGGATTTACATTGTACCCGACGCTCATGAGAAGAAATCAAGGATTAACACCTGACCACGTACCTGAAGGGGTCAGGTGTAGTTGGGAGTAGGCCATCTGGTTATAATTTAAAGAGAGATGGCCCAGAAGTATTATAACGTGACGGCGTCAGGTGTATTTGGGAGTAGGCGATCTAGTGTTAACTTAAAGAGAGACGGCCCAGAAGTATTATAACGTGACGGCGTCAGGAATAACACCTAATGGCCATCTAGTGTACGGGCTGACGCCGTCAGACCCCCTCGGGCAGAAAAGTGCCTATAAATACAACCTTATAACTTCATTATTTGTAAGCCCCAAACCCTAAGTCCGATTCTAGGGTTAGGGTTGGTGTTTTTCCAGCAACTTAGAGGGTCTTATTCACTCCATAAACATCTTGTATTGGTGTGTTGATTCTATCTTAATTATGTCTTCCATTATTATTGTTGCTTGTTCTTCATTGATTATGTTTTGCTAAATCACCTAGTGTTTACCTATGATTGCGTGAAACTTGTGTATAACTAATTAGATCGTATTGATTTCTTGTTGATGTTTGTGTCTATCTCCATCAATTAAGGCGTGACAACTTTAATAGATCTAGTTGGTTTAGTTTATAATTCTTGCTTCCTATTGTTTCTTGTTTTGATTGGGTGAAGTCGATGTTAGGCTTAAGAAAACTGGCTAACCTCCTATACGGTAACTTGCTTGAATGTCTTAAGAAACATGAATCGGATGTGTACTACGATTATATGGTTGTATTTAATGCATAAGCGAATTCTAGTGATCCCATGTAAGGAGCTTTTAGTCGGCTCGACATAGGAGTGAAGTAGGAGCTTATAGAGTTAGGGAAGATCGTACACGGCCCTACGAATGGTATTAAGGAATGCAACCCGTCAATTAAAAAAAGGTGTGACAACTCAATAGGTAGAATTGGATAGCTAGCAAGGAGTAATACATCATAGGTATACATGCTTCACTTCCCTTGTAGAACCCTAGTTTACTTTCTTGCACATCAGTTTAAGTAGTAGCTATTGGGTTAGTTGATTAGCAACTAATTCCGCCTCTCCTTCCAAAACCCGAGATTTTTACTTGCTTTCCAAAAACTATAAAAATACAAAAAGAATCATCCTTCACCTCTAGACCTAGTAGATAAATTTCAATCCTAACGAACACTATTCTTTGAGTTGAACGATCAATCCCCTGGTACTTGCCTCTTCACTATACTACATCGGTCAGGTACACTGCCTGGTGGGGATTGCAAGCTTCTCAAGATCCCTTGAGAGGTAAAACCTACTGCAAGGTTGCAAAACCCACGCATCAGATGGTCATTCTCATACTTATAACTTTGTAACGTGTCATAGAATATAATAGGATAGTCAATGAGCTCGTGGATTGGACTAAGCTAATAGATTAATATTTATGTTAAGTTAGTCTTTTATATATTCTATGTAAACAAAGTCCAATCCAATCCATAAAGAAAGCCCATGAGTCAAGCCCTTTAGGGCAACTTGTAAGAACTATAAATACCTCCAAATGGTCTCATTTGGAGGTGGTGCTTGAATGTGTAATGTGTGTGTTTTATGAATAAAAGCCTTCCTTTCTTTCTCTCTCTACTTTCTCTCTCTAACATACACTTCATTCAAATTACCAAAGTGCTTCAAAGATTAGTGATTTAGTTAGATCTAAGGTCCTACATTATGACTTTTTATTTAATTAATAAGAATTAACTACTATTAAAAAGAAATTTAATGTTTAGAAATAGAAAATGATATCAAATAAAACTGAAACTTTTACAGTAATTACTTTAAACTAATTAGAAGCTAAGAAAATTAAAAACTTTAAAAAAATTTAAGCAGATAAGCTGCAAGAAGCTGAAACAGATTTAGAAACTAAATAAGCTAGAAAAGGAAAAGCTAGTATAAAGGAATTGATTATGCAATGTGTTTGAAAAAATCCCAATGGTGCCAATGGTTAAACTGTGTCTGGCGTGTGGATTGTGTGCTATGGGTGAGCTCCAGGGTTCGAATCCTGTTCCTCACCTTTTTGCTAAACATTATATTTTTCAAATTTAATTTAACAAACATTCTAAAAACATGAAAATGAACAATTTTTTGAAACTAAAACTTTTTCTGAAACTTAATGAATAAGCAGTTTAAAAAGAAAAATGGCAACAGTTGGTGCAAGACTTATAAAAAAGGAAATTTAGGAAATCCTACAAACTATAATGAGGGACAAAAAGCTAGACTTAGGCTAAATAAGGCTAATGGATGAATAAGGGGATCCTAAATAAGCTAAGGGGAACAGAGTAAGCAGTTTTTTAAGCCTAAAAAGTACTTAAAAGCAAATCCTAAACTATGGTTGTAATAAAGGTAAAAACAGGATAAAGGGCTATTTAAAGGACTTAAATAAGCTTCTAATTGAAAAGCTAAGGATAAAAAAACTTAAACGGTCCTAGTATAGCAACTAAATAACTCAAATAACCAATATGGGGGAATATAGAAAAGATTTAGGCCTAGAAAATAACTATAGAAAACTGACAGATAAGCATTTGAAGAAATTTTAAGAAACTTTGCAAAAACAGGTTGATAGGGTAACTTTAAGCACAAATCTAAGCTAGTATATGATGAGACTAGTGATCAAAAGCTGGAAATCAGTAAAGACAAGCTAGAAGAGATTACAAAAAATTAAATTTTAAAGATTTTGGAAAAGAAATGAGATTGGAAAAGAGAAATGAAAAAGCTATATTGGACAGATGAGGCTGCTGAGTCAGAACATTAAAATGGTCAAAAATGCAATATTTGACAAATGAAGTACCCATATCAGTAAGTGCACAACTACTACATCATAATATGAACCTAATTAAAACAATATTAACAACCAAAACAGGTCCTAATCCAAATCCATCCTTATGACTGATTTATGACAGTTAACATATGAAAATCATGGAAATCCAACTCAACTCCTTAAAAGCTACTAGCAAATGATCACAAATACTTAGAAACTACTTATTGTAATGAATTTAAAGCTAAATCATATTCAGAAAGTGACCAAAACAACTTTATGCTAGAAAAGTAACCTAGTGCCAAACACTCCCTAAATACTAACTGATTTTGGATTTTGTTGGTTTTGGATCAAACAGGCTGAGATAATGGAAGATAATTAAGAAACAAGTTATCTTAAGAACTCTAAAGCAAAAACTTACTGAAAATAAGCACTACTCTAAGCTATGGCTACTTAACTGATTTCTATGGTATTTAAGCAATTAAAAGTAGACACTAAAGGCACAAGAGATCAAGCAAGTGTAACTAATCAATATAAGAGGAATTTAAAGGCTAGAACTGAATTTGAAGGAATCATACCTTAATCATCCATAAAAGAGCTTATTTGACTAATGAATTGACTTCTGTTGACTATTTGGAATTTTAAGCTTATAAAAGGATTCTACTTTTGAAAACACACCTTACACAAGCTATAAGAGCTTGTACGAGCTTATGATGCTGAGTAAGAACTTATGAAAGCTTATCACATCTTGTTTTACCAAAACTACACATTATAAGAGCTTATTTTTGACTTTTCTGTTGACTTTTTTAGATTTTGCAATTAAAACAGATTTAAAGCAACAATAAACTCACAAAAGCTTCAACAAGCTAAGATGAGCTTATGAGAACAGTAAATGAAAACTTGAAACAGATTTGGAACAATAGATTGTTTGAAAATTAAATGACAAGGAATTTAAATGAAAACTTAAATTTTATTAAAACCTTGAAGTGAGTACAAAATTTGAAAGCTGAATAAGGAAATTACAATAAGCTAAAGCTTTAAGCTAAAATTATACTAAAAAGCTACACTAAATACCCGAAATTATACCTATTCCTAACCAGCTCAAATGTGAGTGAAAGGCTCTCTATTTATAACCACAAGCTGAGGTCGAATTAGGGCTTCATGGTAGCTTCTGGATCTCTAATCTCCACCATTTGATCAATCCCATCAATCATTATCAATCCTCAGCCCTTGGATTGAGTTTATGATGTGGCTTGTCCAATAAAAATGCATCAATCATCCAGCTTGGCAATCCTGACACTCACACCTCTGACACGTTGTCAGAATATTCGAGGAATCATATTTGTACGGGTAAATTGATGGGGGAGCTGGGTAAAATGGAGGTTGGGGTAAACAGTGAAAGGCGGGGTGTGTTTTTTATTTATTGTTGTTTGACTGGTGCTGGGTGGGTTTTGACTGGGTTTGTGAGGGATCCGGGTTTGGTGTGAGTAGTGGACTGGGTCAAGAGTTATTATAAAAAGGTGGTATCGATTTGGGCTTATGTAGTTTGGACTTGGATTGGTTAAATGGGATTAATAAAATTGGCAGATTTTGGATTAGAGTAGTAGTAGTTTTAGGTTTTGAATGTTTCAAGGACCATTTTGTACTTTCTGATTTTTCAAGGACCAAATGTGTCAAGTCTGAAAAATATATCCAAGGACTGATTATGACATTTGATGACTCTTCAAGGTAGATTTTGTCTTTTTGAGCTCAAGTTGTGACCAAATGGTGAAAATTGCTTCCCCGGCCTCGGCTTTTCATCCCTTTTCCATTCTCGTGCTCGTTTTTGCCATTTTCTCATATTTTTGTCCATTTCCCATAAATCCATACCTGCACAATCAAAAACACAAAAACACAACATATTTGGCATATTTGGCTCGGTTTTTAGTCTTATTGGTCCGTTAAATTAGGTAAAAGGTATGTGTAAAATGACACATACCAGGCACATACTAGAACATCCACATTGTAAAAATCGCTAACTTAGAATAAAATGTGAAATTTTGTGTTTCTAGGGATCATCATGCCTCGCACAACTCACTATGACCTCAAAGACACCATTCACTACCTACCAAAACACCACAAAACCAAAGGTCTTACTCCCACTCAAGTCAATATTTTCAAAGCCTTAGAAAAGCGCTATGTCCACGAGGGTAGAACAATTGACCCATCCTTTCTAGAAGGAACAAATCTCCGTAGGGAACTAGCCACCATCAACTTCGATTGTCTCTTAGATATCGATGAGCCTATTTGTCCTAGATTCATTCTAGAGTTCTATGCTTCCATCACCCTCTCCACCAACAATTATGGCCTCATGTCATTTAAAGTTTGTGGTTAGTAGTCACCAATACAACATCTCTCTCAATGAATTTTCTCAAATCCTAAGGGNAGTTTGGACTTGGATTGGTTAAATGGGATTAATAAAATTGGCAGATTTTGGCTTAGAGTAGTAGTAGTTTTAGGTTTTGAAAGTTTCAAGGATCATTTTGTACTTTCTGATTTTTCAAGGACCAAATGTGTCAAGTCTGAAAAATATATCCAAGGACTGATTATGACATTTGATGACTCTTCAAGGTAGATTTTGTCTTTTTGAGCTCAAGTTGTGACCAAATGGTGAAAATTGCTTCCCCGGCCTCGTCTTTTAATCCCCTTTCCATTCTCGTGCTCGTTTTTGCCGTTTTCTCATGATTTTTGTCCATTTCCCATAAATCCATACCTGCACAATCAAAACACAAAAACACAACATATTTGGTATATTTGGCTCGGTTTTTAGTCTCTTATTGGTCCGTTAAATTAGGTAAAAGGTATGTGTAAAATGACACATACCAAAATCCCCCAAACTAAGGTATTGTCATGTCCTCACGCAATGTAATCGCTTTACGCTTTTGAAATAAATAATTTCACAACTCTTTTTACTAACTTTGGAAAGTAGCAAAACATTCAAAAGAGATTATGAAATCATTTATTCCCTAAAACGCCCCGTTATTCCATTTTATTCCACATACTAACTCTACACTAATATTTTTGTATTTTTCACTTTATTCTTGTGGTGGTATGTTGACTTTCATTATTTTGCAATAACGTTTAGGGTGAAAAAGTAAGAACACGACTCATAGAGAAGTGACCATACGGATAAAATTCATCGTCCCTGATTTTTCACGAGTCCCCAAACTAAGCTTAAAAATGAGATCACAGCCTACTTACAAGTTAGATGTTAACACTACCCATGGAAGTTACTTGTGTATAACCTCTCGCTCCCATTTTCTTAATTTATCTAGATTTTCTTATTTTTGTTGAGAAATGAATTGCTTCATATTTTCTCGTTTCGATATATTTTTATCCGATAAAGATACCAAGTTTAGACGCTAAGTAGTTTTCCATCTTCTCTCAAGAACCATTGCCTTAAAAATGAGGTCCACATCAAGGAATTGGGATACATTTGAACGCAAATACATTAGTTGAGGAGAAATACACGTGCACCTCACGTGTCTGGTCCAGGACCATCTACATGCACCTCACGTGCCATCAACTTGTCTAATAGCTTAAGCATTTATCAATCCATCCATCTCAAATTGATCTTGTCTCTTTTTTTTTTTTTCTTTTTCTTTTTTTTTTTTTTTTTGAATAACGATAACCATGGAACTTTATTGGGTAGTTCCAAAACCTCATACTATAGCACTTTTAACTTTATTTATGATGCGACCTTGATGTGTACCCAATTTTTAAAGCAAAGATTCTTTTAAGAAGATAAAAAACTAAATTTCGCCAAAACCTAAATACCTTTATTCAACCTAGAACATATATTATAAAGGGTGAAACAATCTGATGGGAGCAAAAGGCCACAAGTACCTTCGATGAGCTCTAAAGAGAACCAACTACTCCACGTTTAGCATCTAACTTCTAAATAAACTCTATCATCTCTCGCTCTTCGCACATTTAAAAATCTCAAATAATGAGATTCGCGAATGCTTAGCCAATAATCAGCCACGCATATATAAAGTCAGTTACGGAAACTTGCAAAATCTTAGAAAAGAATTCGCGTTTTTTAGCTCCTTATGTAAAAGACTGGCGGAAGCTTTTAAGCCATGCATGTATAAAGTCAAGTACGGGAACTTGCAAAAAAGTAGCTCCTTGTGTACAAGACTAGCACAAGCTTTTATGATTACCATTGGTTAAGGGAACAAGCTAGGGCTCAACACGCCGGTCAGGTCAAAATTTTATTCCTACTCTCGCCAACGGAAAGTCAAACATGGTGATGCGCGTGATGTGTCGTTGCGGTTTAGCAGTATTAATGTCTACTCAAGTTTTAAATTTATATTTAGCCGATTTATCAATAACACACACACTTAATGAGCAGTGTACCCGGTCAGTTTGTATATAACGGCAAGTAGAGTGTCGATCACTAAGAGTGGAACGTATTATCTAGTTATCCTAATCAGTATTTTAATATCTTAAGTTAGTTTTACAGCCTAATCTAACGAAAGGGGGGGTTCAGCCTGAGAGACTGGCACAGATTGGTTATATTAAACAGTAAATTAAACTAATGAGCACGAATCAGCAAATAGCATACACGTACACAGATAGATAAATAGAGACTGTAAGAAGACCTGTCCTGATAATTATGTAGCTTGTCACTTGTTTTATTGCTAGTTTTATATGAAGTGTATATTAATTAACCCTATCTTGTTGGTTTCATTATAGCGGCGAGTAAACCCTTAATGATTACTTATGACTATCCTATTTATCCAAAGACGTCAGATTAAATAGGCGAGGAAGGGGTATGGCAGCCCAAGCAGTGCTCAGCTAGACACAGAGGTTATCAAAGCACTAATATAAATTCACCAATGACATCAAACATGTAAACTTTAATTGATGGGAAAGCAATTTTAAGGCGGGCATATGATTTTCCGCAGTCACATACTACCGGCCATCAATCCTGATGAATTAAAACTTACTATTACAATAAAACAAAACTACTTAATGAATTGAATACATGCAGGACCTTCTTACAGCTCTAGTATCTTCGTTTGGGGTGTGTCTTGTGTTGCTTGTTCGTCTGAATTCGGCTCCTTAGGGTTATGTTGCACACAAAATTCGTCTAGGTCTTGGGGTATTTATAGGTTCTGTCTGAGGGCTCGATGCGGCGCATTGAGTAAGTAGATACGGCACATTGACTTAACTTCGCGTGGGGTCCAAGATTATTATNCTTACTATTACAATAAAACAAAACTACTTAATGAATTGAATACATGCAGGACCTTCTTACAGCTCTAGTATCTTCGTTTGGGGTGTGTCTTGTGTTGCTTGTTCGTCTGAATTCGGCTCCTTAGGGTTATGTTGCACACAAAATTCGTCTAGGTCTTGGGGTATTTATAGGTTCTGTCTGAGGGCTCGATGCGGCGCATTGAGTAAGTAGATACGGCACATTGACTTAACTTCGCGTGGGGTCCAAGATTATTATATTCTGGAATATTCGTACACCGCCATAGATGCGGCGTATCTTGATCCTTGTATGCGGCGTATGTCCTTCAGTTTTCTTGGATTGTTTCTGGTGAAGTCTTGATAGTGATACGCCGTATGTCATGTATAATGCGGCGTATCTGGAGTAGAACGAGCTTGATCTTCTTCTTTGACCAAAGTTTCATATGCGGCGCATGACAGATTCACATGCGGCGCATTCTTCAAAGTCAGGCAATGGTCTACGAATTCATCTAAGTATGATATTGTGGCGTATCTGTTGAGTGAGATACGGCGCATCTTCTGGATTTCAGTAAACTTTTGACATCGCGCTTGTTTTGCTCCATAATTAGTCCAAAATCGCCAAGTTTCACCTATTACTTGTTTTTACCTAAGAATCACTAAAGTAAACATTAAAGCACCGATTCTCATAAATAATATAATAAAACAAGTCAAATAAATAGGATAAATGATGATGATAAAATGTACTTATTTGAGTTCATCACATGGTGTCAAAACTCTTATTATATTTTTGCACAATTTTTTTTCAATTTTTCACATTTTTTTGTACTTTTTCACAACATTTTCATCATTTTTTTTTCAAAATTTTTCAATTTTTTCAATTTTTGAGGAAAAACGGGGTTACGCAAGTAAAGGGTTAAAGTGAAAATGCAAGGTCAATTGAATCGAAGATTCACACCCCCAGACTAAAGATAAACATTATCCTCAATGTTTCAAAGGTAAGGGTAATCCTACAAAAATCTAAGCGTGTTTATTAATTATGCCAAAAGATAGACGTTAGTCGATAAGATTAGGATATTGGATGAGCAGCGAATGATGAAACTCGAGTTGAGACAAAACAACGAGCACGAGAGTCTTCATTATTCGGGCAAATCCTGGACATAGATAAACAACAACCATGAAACACGAGAAATGGAAGAGGTAGACCCTCCTCACGTTACTTATTAGTAAAAGAAAATAGACAGAAGATAGAAAGATAAGCATGGGGTGCCCCCACGAAGCGCTTGTTTTTTAACGAGTCGTATAGCTTAGACTCGCCCCGAATTTACTTATTCTTGGGGGAGCAAATGGAACGGACATTCGGCATGAAAAATGGAGATGCCGGGATCAAAGAGGTATCCTCACTCCCGGTGGAGTGGAAAAGTGAAGAAATGGGGGGATAAGTAAAGAATGGGTGAAACATGCGGATGACAAAAGCAAAGGCAAATTTTGAATCACGGGTGGGTTGGGTGGGTAAAATATCAAGCACCGGAACATCATGTTCATAAATCTCGTCCACCACTCCAAAAATAACTTCATCCGTACCGGATTCAAAATCTACATCCGGTAGTTTCGTGGGTGGATGAGAAGATGGTAAATCGAAGAGAAATGATTCAGCATCGGAAAGTAAATCATTATAATGTATTTCTTCAATAAGCACATTTCTTCGAAGGTCATTCTCAATACCCTGTGGTATTGAGTCATCCGTAGCAAGAAATAGATCGACATCCTCTAAAAGGGAGTCACGTGACGGATTATCGGAAATAAGTTCGGAGTTGATTTCAAAGTGAAAACGCTCATAATCCGAAAGAGAGATATCAGCATGAATAGTGGGACTGCCACTACTCGTCTCTTCAAATCGAAAAATTTCAAGCTCGGGTAAGAAATCATTATCCATATCGGGGATAGGAAATAAAGTCGGAGGACCATTCAATGCCTCAATTTTAGATATGAGAATATTGATATTCAATAATTTTTCACAAAAAGCTTCATCTTGGATTTCCGTATCAATATCTTCATTATTCTCTTTTTCTAAGCTGACGAGCGCGAAGGTAATTCCTCCATATAATCGATGTCTCCACAAGATAAAGAATCATCATCGTTGGAATCAGAGAACATCTCAACATGATCATTTGAATTATCAAGAGGAGGTAATTCACACTCTTCAGCCGTATCAAAAAAATATTTTTCAAAGTCGGGTAAAGAATCCTTGAGCTCGGGCTCCAAAGGATCTGACGGCTTAACAATATCAACAATCATGGACGAAGTGGAATCATCATTAACGAGAGAAATATCGACCTCTTCTGAATGACTATCAAGTCTCGAAGAACATCTTGAAGAATCCGGAGGTGGGACAAGTGGTGTGCTCTGAGAGCTAGGAATTTCCACCACTTCCGTTATGGTCTCTGGTTCTTGTTCTTGATAAACGTGAAGATTAGGCAAGTTGTTCCCTTTAGTAACCGCTTTAAGCTCAGTATGTTTGCTTGACAAACTTTTAACTGAAAATTGTGAGAGGTCTGGATCAAATCTTGACGGTTTAGGAGCAATACTGGGCTTAGATTTTTGGACAACCGTAGGTTGGACGTATTTAGCACTTCCATTGTCAGTGGGAAGTACCGGGTCCTTTGTCACCCCGGTTTCGCGTTCCATTTCCCTCACCGGAAAGGGAGTAGGAATCGTTGGTCCATTGGATAATTCGCACCAATAACAATATCCGTCTCGACTAGTATTCTCACACCTCTTACACATACACTTGTAACAACGATAGTCGTTACCTACCGGACTTTTACTATGAAAGCAATGATAATAGTCGAGAGATGCCATAAGAATTAAACGTTTAGAGGGCAAAGAAGATATAATTAAACGATTTAGAGGATTAGAGAAGAAGAATTAAACGGATAAAAGGAAAAGAGGATTATTTTTAGATTTTTATGTCGGAAAAACAAAGGAAAAACAAAATTTAAAATCAATTTTGAAAAGAAAATATTTTTGGGTTTTTGTAATTAGAAAAACGGAAAACAAAACAAATAAAATATTTTTAGTTTTTATATTTTCGAAAATATTTACAAAAACAGTAACTTTTCGGGAGAAGGGTCTTCAAAACACGAAAACAACGAACGGCATCGACACACTCTTCTCAAGCCCTCCCCGGCAGCGGCGCCATTTAATTGGAGTAGCAATTAAAGTATTTGTTTTTCCAAAGAAATACTCGTGAAAGTATTTCCCGGGTCGTTCTCCCAACGAAGGTCGAAGTCGAGATTGTCGATTCGTGATCGTGAAGTCGTGAAGTGAATAGTGAATAAAAGTGAGAATATGGGGATATTACACTACAGATAATGAAAACACAATTAAAAACAATGAATAAAGCTAAGGGAACAAGTAACGCGAAAAAATAAAGCTAAAAACGCGAAAAAATAAACGTAGTAACGCAAAATAAAAAGTGAAATCTAAGAAATCCAAATCCTACAGGCATGAAAATAATTGTCCTACATTCTAAATGATAAAAGAAAATTTTGGGAAAAAGAAAAATATTTTTATGACTTTTTATTTAATTAATATGAATTAACTACTATTAAAAAGAAATTTAATGTTTAGAAATAGCAAATGATATCAAATAAAACTGAAACTTTTACAGTAATTACTTTAAACTATTTAGAAGCTAAGAAAATTAAAAACTTTGATAATATTTAAGCAGATAAGCTGCAAGAAGCTGAAACAGATTTAGAAACTAAATAAGCTAGAAAAGGAAAAGCTAGTATAAAGGAATTGATTATGCAATGTGTTTGAGAAAAATCCCAAGGGTGCCAATGGCTAAACTGTGTGTGGTGTGTGGTGTGAGGATTGTGTGCTATTGGTGAGGTCCAGGGTTCGAATCCTGTTCCTCACCTTTTTGCTAAACATTATATTTTTTAAATTTTATTTATCAAACATTCTAAAAACATGAAAATGAACAATTTTTTGAAACTAAAACTTTTTCTGAAACTTAATGAATAAGCAGTTTAAAAAGAAAAATTGCAACAGTTGGTGTAAGACTTATAAAAAAGGAAATTTAGGAAATCCTACAAACTATAATGAGGGACAAAAAGCTAGACTTAGGCTAAATAAGGCTAATTGCTGAATAAGGGGATCCTAAATAAGCTAAGGGGAACAGAATAAGCAGTTTTGTAAGCCTAAAAAGCACTTAAAAAGCAAATCCTAAACTATGGTTGTAATAAAGGTAAAAACAGGATAAAGGGCTATTTAAAGGACTTAAATAAGCTTCTGATTGAAAAGCTAAGGATCAAAAAAACTTAAACGGTCCTAGTATAGCAATTAAATAACTCAAATAACCAATATGGGGGAATATAGAAAAGATTTTGGCCTAGAAAATAACTATAGAAAATTGACAGATAAGCATTTGAAGAAATTTTAGAAACTTTGCAAAAACAGGTTGATGGGGTAACTTTAAGCACAAATCTAAGCTAGTATATGATGAGACTAGTGATCAAAAGCTGGAAATCAGTAAAGACAAGCTAGAAGAGATTACAAAAAACTAAATTTTAAAGATTTTGGAAAAGAAATGAGATTGGAAAAGAGAAATGAAAAAGCTATATTGGACAGATGAGGCTGCTGAGTCAGAACATTAAAATGGTCAAAAATGCAATATTTGACAAATGAAGTACCCATATCAGTAAGTGCACAACTACTACATCATAAAATGAACCTAATTAAAACAATATTAACAACCAAAACAGGTCCTAATCCAAATCCATCCTTATGATTGATTTATGACAGTTAACATATGAAAATCATGGAAACCAACTCAACTCCTTAAAAGCTACTAGCAAATGATCACAAATACTTAGAAACTACTTATTGTAATGAATTTAAAGCTAAATCAAATTCAGAAAGTGACCAAAACAACTTTATGCTAGAAAAGTAACCTAGTGCCAAACACTCCCTAAATACTAACTGATTTTGGATTTTGTTGGTTTTGGATCAAACAGGCTGAGATAATGGAAGATAATTAAGAAACAAGTTATCTTAAGAACTCTAAAGCAAAAACTTACTGAAAATAAGCACTACTCTAAGCTATGGCTACTTAACTGATTTCTATGGTATTTAAGCAATTAAAAGTAGACACTAAAGGCACAAGAGATCAAGCAAGTGTAACTAATCAATATAAGAGGAATTTAAAGGCTAGAACTGAATTTGAAGGAATCATACCTTAATCATCCATAAAAGAGCTTATTTGACTAATGAATTGACTTCTGTTGACTATTTGGAATTTTAAGCTTATAAAAGGATTCTACTTTTGAAAACACACCTTACACAAGCTATAAGAGCTTGTACGAGCTTATGATGCTGAGTAAGAACTTATGAAAGCTTATCACATCTTGTTTTACCAAAACTACACATTATAAGAGCTTATTTTTGACTTTTCTGTTGACTTTTTTAGATTTTGCAATTAAAACAGATTTAAAGCAACAATAAACTCACAAAAGCTTCAACAAGCTAAGATGAGCTTATGAGAACAGTAAATGAAAACTTTAAACAGATTTGGAACAATAGATTGTTTGAAAATTAAATGACAAGGAATTTAAATGAAAACTTAAATTTTATTAAAACCTTGAAGTGAGTACAAAATTTGAAAGCTGAATAAGGAAATTACAATAAGCTAAAGCTTTAAGCTAAAATTATACTAAAAAGCTACACTAAATACCCGAAATTATACCTATTCCTAACCAGCTCAAATGTGAGTGAAAGGCTCTCTATTTATAACCACAAGCTGAGGTCGAATTAGGGCTTCATGGTAGCTTCTGGATCTCTAATCTCCACCATTTGATCAATCCCATCAATCATTATCAATCCTCAGCCCTTGGATTGAGTTTATGATGTGGCTTGTCCAATAAAAATGCATCAATCATCCAGCTTGGCAATCCTGACACTCACACCTCTGACACGTTGTCAGAATATTCGAGGAATCATATTTGTACGGGTAAATTGATGGGGGAGCTGGGTAAAATGGAGGTTGGGGTAAACAGTGAAAGGCGGGGTGTGTTTTTTATTTATTGTTGTTTGACTGGTGCTGGGTGGGTTTTGACTGGGTTTGTGAGGGATCCGGGTTTGGTGTGAGTAGTGGACTGGGTCAAGAGTTATTATAAAAAGGTGGTATGGATTTGGGCTTATGTAGTTTGGACTTGGATTGGTTAAATGGGATTAATAAAATTGGCAGATTTTGGATTAGAGTAGTAGTAGTTTTAGGTTTTGAAAGTTTCAAGGACCATTTTGTACTTTCTGATTTTTCAAGGACCAAATGTGTCAAGTCTGAAAAATATATCCAAGGACTGATTATGACATTTGATGACTCTTCAAGGTAGATTTTGTCTTTTTGAGCTCAAGTTGTGACCAAATGGTGAAAATTGCTTCCCCGGCCTCGGCTTTTCATCCCTTTTCCATTCTCGTGCTCGTTTTTGCCATTTTCTCATATTTTTGTCCATTTCCCATAAATCCATACCTGCACAATCAAAAACACAAAAACACAACATATTTGGCATATTTGGCTCGGTTTTTAGTCTTATTGGTCCGTTAAATTAGGTAAAAGGTATGTGTAAAATGACACATACCAGGCACATACTAGAACATCCACATTGTAAAAATCGCTAACTTAGAATAAAATGTGAAATTTTGTGTTTCTAGGGATCATCATGCCTCGCGCAACTCACTATGACCTCAAAGACACCATTCACTACCTACCAAAACACCACAAAACCAAAGGTCTTACTCCCACTCAAGTCAATATTTTCAAAGCCTTAGAAAAGCGCTATGTCCACGAGGGTAGAACAATTGACCCATCCTTTCTAGAAGGAACAAATCTCCGTAGGGAACTAGCCACCATCAACTTCGATTGTCTCTTAGATATCGATGAGCCTATTTGTCCTAGATTCATTCTAGAGTTCTATGCTTCCATCACCCTCTCCATCAACAATTATGGCCTCATGTCTTTAAACTTCTTGGTTAGTAGTCACCAATACAATATCTCTTTCAATGAATTTGCTCAAATCCTAGGGGTTCCAAACCATGGTACTTGTATCTATACTGACAAACACTCACTCTCAACTCTTGACACGGTCATTGACCGTATTCATCCCTATGACACTCCTCTTATGTCCAAGGATGTCCTTCGTGATTACCTATTTGTTAGGACCTCCGACACTAGGAGAACTCGTTCCGGGAATGAGGTCAACAAGGACCCTTATAGTATGGAACTCAATGAACTCAAGCCTCAATTCAAGAAATGGGAAGAACTCCTTAGAGCCAATGTCATTAGCACCATAGGAAACTGGGATCACATCAATGTTTGCCTTTGCTACATGCTCTACTCTTTGTCCACTCGGCAACCCTTCAACTTGGCCTACTACATAGCCAAAAGGATGGCCGACATTCCTGTGCAAGGCACCACCGCTATGCCCTATGGAATGCTCCTAACACGTCTCTTTATCACATTGCTCCTATTCCCCCGACAACAAGAGGCCTTTTCTTAGATTACTCTCTCATCCCACACACATTTGTTCCACCTAGTGATAAGAGAGTCTCCAAAGCCCAAGGGAAACGCCCTCATCCTCCTACTTCCTCATCGTCATCATCATTGAATAAAGATGATGGGTTACCCAACTCTAGGCTCCCACCTCTTGAATACCTTTCACAACTTCCAAATATTCCGAATGAGTCCGAGGAGTTCAAGCAAACTAAGGGGTTGTTCAAATGCTTTGGGAGATTTCTTGGCAAGTTCATCAAGAGGATGGATCGCCAATGAGTGCGAGTGTAGGGAGTGTTTGGCACTAGGTGTCATTTGAACAATTTGGTTGTTTAACGCTTTGTTTTATGGATTGATGTATTTGTAAGGGTATTTAGTTATGTTTAGAACATGTATGTACTAACAATTATGCAGGTAGACAACATTTGGGATGTTGTCAAATTTTCAAGTTTATGGAAAATTTCACTAAGTTTACTGGAATTCGCTAGCCCTCGGTCAAAATCTATCGGTAAGAGTGTTTCTATATTCATTTTTGGCATTTCCTAATCAGATATAGTACTAAGTTTATGTTTTAGGAAATTTCAGAAATTTTGGAAATCGTCTCGACACCGAAAATACTGTTCTGTTAATTTTTGGCCTAGCGGATCTGGCGGAACCAAATATAGGGTTCCGCCAGTGCAATTTCTGGGTAAACCCAGTTTTGGCCCAACGGATCTGGCGGAACCAAAAACAGGGTTCCGCCCTTGTATGCGTTTGGTTCCGCCAGGCACCTGCAGAAAAATTTTCAATTTTTCAAAATTTCGACCTCCACACAACTCCAAATCATCCTTTTTAGTTAGAAACACATTTCTTATTAGTTGTTAAGTGCATTAGGACCATTCTTAGCCACTAGAACCAATAGGAAACCATTTCCCGCCAAAAATCAAATTTAACCGTAACTAACTCAAGGAACCCTTCTCCATAAAGCAAGGAACCCTCCAAACGGTTCCTTGGAATCCGTGGAACATCTTATCCAAATCATTTGACATGACCACTAAGCATTTAGTGCATATCTTGGTCTTCTTACTCCACCATTTTCATTGGATTAACTTCCAATGATTTGACAACCTTCATAAACCATCCAAATCATTAGAAACCTCAAAATTTGTATGGTAGAACATCAAATCCAAACACTCCTTTCAACATTTCTTCAACTCTATAAATTTGACCATCTTAGCACACTTCCAAATCACACCATCACCATCACAATCTCTGATCTTAAGCTTCTAAACCACCATTATGACCATAACAAAGTCAACAAACACCTCTCCACCATCAAGACCCATTAGGAGAACCGCCCGCATTAGTGTCAAACCATGTTGTTTCAACACTACTATCAACCTAAGCTCCTCATCTTCGGATGAATCACCACTCATTATCTCTTCACCCATCAAAGATGAAAACTTTCTAAACCTTGCAACTCCCACACCATCACCAAGGCTCAACAATGTGATCACCACACCACCACCAACAAAAACCCCTATTGATCCAAGTCCACCACCGGCTCCAACTCAACCATCCAAATCTCCATCACCACCCAAATCACCAAAGCTTGAACCAATGGAGCTTTTCGGTACTCCACCATCATCACCACATCCGTTCTTAGAAGACCTTGATGATCTTCTGCCTAGATCAACAAATCCACCACCATTGCCTTCATTCGGCTCAATTGAATTCTTTGAGCCCAATGAGCCTTTTGAACAAGAACCACCACCACAAGAACAAGCACAATCCCAACCAAAACCATTGTTTTTTCACCCTCTCTTCAAAGACATCCATGGCCCTCTCTATGGAGAAGCCAAATTCGAACACCATAAACTACCACCACCTCAAGTGTCCCAACCACAATCCCAATCCCAATCCCAACACTTTGAGTCCTTCCTTCCCTCTTATGATGAAATTGAGGCTTCGTTGTGGAACAACCCTCCTAACTCCTACGAGGAGATCAACAATCACCTTAACAACCTCTATGATTTCAAGAGCATGGTGGACACATACCTCCATCAAGCAATGGAGTTTCAAACCACCTTGCTCTCCTCCATTGCCAACCCCAACCTCCACTCAAGAAACCGCCACCATTCCACCACCACCACCTTCATCCAATGACCCCATTCTACCCAATCCTCGCCATGAGTGCTCACAATGTGAGCGAGCGGCAAAAATAAGTGAAAGCATAAAAATCATGCTTCACCAAGTCCAAGATGAAACCCGCTTCACTCTACAACACATTCTTGAGCGTTTAGATGCTATTTCTCACCTAAACCAATCTTAGAGCGTGCGTTTGGAGGCTTTGCCCCATCTAAGACAATGTTGGGTGTTTTTCCTTTTATAGAAGTAGGATCTTATTTTCTCTATTTTCTTTCTTTTCTTTTATTTGTCTTTTTATTTATTTTTATTTTTAGAAGTAGGATGTTGTCTATTCCATTTCTTGTCTTTGACTTTTCAAGTCAAATTTTACTTGAAATGAATTCCATTCTACCATATTGTGTGCTTTGTTGGTTGTCCATTGTGTTATTGTGATTGTTTTTCTTTTTATAGAATATTGTGGTTGTATATACTTGTCCTTTTCGACACTAACTCTCCTTTTGTAGGATCAAAATCCATGTCTCCTTACTTGGCACTCCAACTAGGGGGAGTATTGTCCAAGGGGGAGCGTTTGGCTTGCACCATTTCGCTACGCAACTCTTCTTTTTGTTTCGACAAAAAGGGGAAGAAAATATAATTAAACTTAAACTAATTTTCATCATTCTAATACAACAAGTTTAAATATAAATTTTTAAAGACTTATCACTATAATTAGTGACTTGCTTAAAAATAAAGTTTAAGTTTTGTCCTCAACAAAAAGGGGGAGATTGTTAATACAAATATCGCCTAAATATATTTATATTTTACGATCTTTGCTAAATTTTGTTAACGACAAAGTGTAAACTTTAATTTTTAGCAAAACATGAATATAGCTCAAGTCTTTTGTAAATAGACTTTATTTCAACTAAACATCACATTTGCTATATTTACATTTCACATAAAACATAACATTTTCATATTTCTATAAATAGAAAATGTTGTACGACATCATGGCATGCATCATGAGTAATCTTGGAAAGGTTTCCAAATCTAGAAGTTGACTTTCTAAAAGATCTCATGCATATTTGGAAAGATCTTCACTCAACATATCTCATGGTTGACTTGAACGATCTTGATTAGACTTGACATTGATATGGAAAGATTTCTTGAGTTTTTGACTGTCAGACCTGGCGGAACCCTTTGGGTACAAGGGCGGAACCCTTGTTTTGGTTCCGCCAGATCCGCCAGTCTGCTGGCTTGCTTGGCAATAAATAGCAAGCCACACTCAAGAAATTTCTTATCACTT
Source organism: Artemisia annua (assembly GCA_014162995.1). Lineage (NCBI taxonomy): Eukaryota > Viridiplantae > Streptophyta > Magnoliopsida > Asterales > Asteraceae > Artemisia > Artemisia annua. The sequence goes on from LBNU01039539.1 coordinate 26,053, forward strand.
ACAACCATAATTTGCATATACTCTCTCATTTCATTCATCTAACTAATTAACAATTCATTTGTGTGAGATTCTTTTGCAGCAAAGAAGTTCACAAGTTCATACGAAAGTTACAAGTTTCAACACAACGTTGCAAGACTTGTTAGCTTAGCATTGTGTAAACTCTTGTAGTTTATACATCATTTGATTGTACATTTTCAGTAGTGATCGGTTAGTATTTTAGTCCTCAAAATACATAGTGTGACGGGAGTGGTTGTACCCTTGTAAAAGAACTCGACATCTAGCTTTGTGTCGGTAATCTTGTGTAAGTGGCGTGTAAGGTTTTCTCCGCCGGTGAAAGGAGCTTGTTGACTAGTGAAAGAAACTCTCGAGTTGGATACTCGAGGCGTGGAGTAGGGCAAGGAAAAAGAGTCCTTGTAGCCAAACCACGATAAACATCCGTGTTGTGGTTTGATCGTTTCTTACTTTATTCTTACATATTACTTATTGTTTATTAGTTTCGATTGTTGATTGCACGTGAAGTTTTCAAAGATAAACAAGTTAAAAACCGGTAAACTATTCAACCCCCCTTCTAGTTTTCCACACATTCATCTCAAACACATCTCAACCCTCCATTCACCCTTTCTCTCCAAGGATGGAATGTTCCCTTGGATATACCCTTAACCCAACCATGGTTCACTCTCTAACTTAACCATGGTTTGTTCTCTACACACATCTTTCTAACCCAACCTTGGTTACTCCTAACTTAACCATGGTTCATTCTTAACTCAACCTCACTCACTCTTCCCTATGGAGGATTATCCCATGGCATATTTTCTTCTCTTTTTTATGCCATGTGAGGAATACCCATTCTACCCCTACCCAGTTATCCTTTCTACCTTTATACCCTTGATAATTGGTTCTCTCATTAACACTTCAAAAAATATTTTCCAAATTGGCTTTTTGAGTTGGTAAACCTTAGATTGATTAATGTTAAGATTTAAATGTGTGAAGTACAATTGGAGGTTTATCAAGGTTAGGTATTTATAAGGCCGAACACCCAAATTAGTAAAAAGCATCAGAGGTCCAGGCGCGCTGCCCGCGCGTTGACGCGCGGGAGATGCGCCAGTCTCGTTAGCTTTTTCCCAAAGTGGGTCTTTGCCTATAAATACCCCACCTTGGCTCTTGTATTCCTCACCCCTTTCCATTATTCTTTCTCTCTATATTCTTTCTCTCTAATACTCTAATTCTATCTTGTGTTCTTGATCTTTCACATTAACATCACTTAAAAGAACACATCTCTTTGCAAGGGAAGAATCACAAGAATTTAATCCACTCTTGTGATTGTGTCGAGGGTCTTCTTATCTTTACCTTTTCTACTACAATCGAGTCTCTAGGTTAGGTTAGGGCTTGACTGAACAAACTATCTTTCATTCATTCAAATGTTTGTAAGGGAAGTCTTGTGTCTTTGTGACCAAGCTTAAATCATTGGGGATCTAGTTGTGGTTTGATACTTCTGGTGGGAAGTTTTGGTTGTGGTCTTGGTGACCAAGTGAAATTTGAATCACGAGATTCTTTTGGGTGGTTTCCGAGGGCGGAATACCGTGGGAGTAACTCCTTCTTTGTAAGCATCGATATTAGGGAATATCGGTGGAGTGAATTGTAACGGTTTGTAGTCCACCGAAAGGATTATACTAGTGTAATAGTATCGGTGTCGTGGATTCGCAACTGGACGTTCGGATGGTATAAACCCCCCATCCTGAACCAGTATATATCGTGGTGTCTCTTTACTCGCTTTATATAGTTTGGATTGTGATTGTGTTAGTGGTTGTTATTATTTAAACCACTTGGTATTCTTCGAGGCTTAAAGTTTTTAAACATCCAAAAAACCGAAGAAACCGTATTCACCCCCCCCCCCTTCTACGGTTATACATAAGTGATGACGAAGAGTCACAAAGCCGAGAGGAACATACAGCGTATACATACACTGGTGCATATGCCGTACACAAACATGACAAAAGATAATATGCATTCTAATCAACGAACGTTCGAACAATGGGTCGCTAAAACTTTCGCTAACTACCAGGAATTAAAGCCAATAGCTTTGGAAGGACTTGGAGAAAATTATTAATGGATACGAAGTTACTGAGTATAAGGAAGATGCTGATGAAGAAGCAGATAAGAAAGATAATGAATACATTGCTAGGCGTGAACAATTGGATAAAATAGTGGATCGTGACATGGCTTTTAGTTAATGGTTTAAGGGGCAATTGCTAATAATATAAGCATGGACCAATATACCAGGTTTGCACTATGGATCCAATGGAATCGACGTAACGAGATCCTTATGAAGGAGAATAACCTTGAGGACGAAGATGAAGTGTTCTAAAGTTTTCTTCAACTATATGATAATGTGTTTGGTGAAGCAAATTATGATATTGCTAACATGGAAATTTAAGTAGGAGCCAGGATATTAAGGTTTAAGGATATGACTCTTGGTCAATATTTAGAGTTGCGATTTGTTGATCACCGAAAGATTGACACTGAAACTTTGGAGAAAATGAATAATGAATGGTTGAACCTTATCTACAAGGTGAAGTTTGAGAGATATAAAGATATGATGTATGAAAAAGTAATGATGGATTATGATAAGGTAGCAGTCGAACTTTGGAATAAGTTCGAGCGATTAAGCGATGAGTATAAGTAGCAAGGAGGAAGAAGTCAAAGGATGTTGCAACATTTATGACACTACTGTCAGGAACTGGCTAAACCTGTTTATGGATCAATAGAGAATGAACCTTGCTACCTTAAGGAATTAGAGAAGGAAGAGATACATAGATGCGCAAGATTGATGATTCCTTACAACCCTCCTAAAATTTTGTGGACACATATGAAGTTATAAGATACATTATTGATGGTGGAGAACCATTTATTCATGTCAGGAAATTGCTACGTGAAGTGTTACTAACAAGCAACATGAACCTGCTACGTATCGAGAATAAGGTTAGAGAAGAAATGGACAAGCAAGATCTTGCCCGAAGAATTACGTAGAAGGAGAGGCTATGAGTCAAACCTAGTGACTCGTAAATAAACAAAAGTGCTTATCGGGAGGCAACCCAGACAATTTAGTTTCCTTTTTCTTTTCAGTTTTATCTTTTATTTTCATATCTGTTCAGGTACAGTATACAGCGTATGTACACTTTTGTACATACAGCGTATACTTCCTTACGACATATCGACTTATGTCTCATACGCCGTATAGGAGGCCTGTTGCATTTTACTTTTTTATTTTTGTTTTTCTTTTTTAGGTTATGATGTATGATCCACAACAAATGATGTCTTCTTTTGATGGAACCTTGAATGATAGTGGAATTTTATATGAGGTATGCTAAGAATCAAGACATCATTATTTTTACCATTGTTTGCATTCTTTACTGCATAATCATTCCGAGCAATAATAAGGGGAGTTTTTTGTTCCATTTCTATTTTTCTTTCTTTTTAAATGTTTATATTTGTACAATGAGGACATTGTACATCTCAAGTGAGGGGAGGAAAATAAAAATGATAACTACCTGTCCTTCTTGCTAGTTTATTTTGAAAATTATGCCTTTATTTAAAAAATTTAGACATGTTTTTCTTAACTGAACTAGTTTCGTGTACGACCGAGCACACATTTACCCTTATATTCCAATGGTCAGGATTAAGCCTATGTTTTCCCAATTATACATAAATCCCACTACAAATGAGTGTTTGCCGGTGGCTTGTAGTATATTTTAGAATTTGACCCTATTTACATATCGAAACCATAAAAATGAGCATTGCACCGAGGAAACTTAGTGTAATTGGTATTATTTGGCCAGAAGGCAGAAATTTTAGGATTTAACCCAAATAACCCATATCGTGTCATTATTGTTTGAGTATGTTGACTTTTCACATCGATTAATCAATCACCCAGTGAAAAACCCATTTGATGCACTCGCCTTTAGTGTAAGATACCCCTAGAACACCCTAGTGAGCCAATCTTTTCTTTTTGTTTACACACCAATTAAATGTTATATGTTTCCTTACACCTATTTGCCAGCCAACCGTGTAGATCTTTATGTCCATAGTCAGAGCGCTCTCTCTTTTATCAAGAAAACTAAGTGGTTTGGCACCCACATAAAAACGTAGGTTACATAGATGAGTTAATGACACTTACTACTCGGATCACTAGTTAGGGCAGCAAACACGAAAGGGTGTGCCCATCTTTTAGGAAGAAGTTAGCTAGGAGCGGAAGCGACCGTACTCGACCTCCTCTACCTTAGATTCATCACCAAAGCATATTAGATAAACATAGCATTAGAACCATGTTATTAATGAAATTAGAGGATTAGCAAGACAAGCATATCTTTATCTCTTGATATTCTCTTCACAGAACTATCGTTTGTTTATTTTGCTTTTCTTTATTTTATTTTATTTTTGGTTTCTTAGTTAGTAGCATTAAAAACATAATCGGCGGATTTAAAACACAGTGACAACTTAAAAACTACTAGAAATTCAGGATCTCTTCATTCCCTGAGAACGACCTGGTCTTTGCCGACTCACTATACTATATAAACGGGTACATTGCTCGTGAGTGTTTGTGAACGTCTAAAGGATTCGGTATACTATAAATTTAAAGCTTAAATCACACACATCAGTCGTATGTATAAACGTTACACGAAACAATTAACCACAATATTGCAAGTACAATTGTTCGTGTCTATAAAATCTCGTTGATGTACACGAGTATTCGTCTAGTTATTGTTAAATCCTCAAGAAGTGTCATTCTTTCAATTTAACGTTGTAAATTTTATATCTATACTATCTATAATGCAAAAATGATCAATCTTAAAAAATGAAAAAACTTAATTTGGTCAAACATGAACTAGAAAAGTATTAATTGATTTTCAAACTAATTAGGAACGTCTATTTGTGCACTTTTTTATTTAAAATTTGAATATGTTCCATTTGTACAATTGAAAATACTATAGTCTTTGAAATGAGTTATAAAACATGAAAGAACTTAGCTAAAGTTTGAAAATTGATTTATGGGTCGAACCGGGTTTCGAAATATTATGTTTAATCTCCAAATCCTCAAACTTTTATTATTTTTCGTTTATGATCTATAGACTTTTTTTATCACTATAACTATCTGCCGCTCTATAAAATTCCGTTACTATGCACGGGTACTCGTCCATAGTTTTCAATGGTTCTATCCTACTCGTTTTTCACAAATTATTTCAAGTTATTTAGAATATTACAACAAAACATTTAGTTGTTGCATTAAGTGCCATATCGGAAAATCGCCGGCTTAATTTGTAACATATACAAAAGCAAAACTTGTGGAGAGCTGTTAATCACCGCTACTTTACGTACGAAAATAACAGATGTTGCATGTGCCATGCGTATACATTGATTATTTATTAATGAGATTTTAGGAATATGATGGGGAAGATGGAGACAGTTTCCATTTAGGGAGTAAGATAGATAAGGGATGAGAGCTAATGATTGGGTGAACTTAACGGCTGAGCCGCCAATTCAGTTGGTGGGGTTTGGCCGGAGGAGCTTCCACACTCACAAGTTTACTCTAACCGACCACTTTACTATATATGAGTGCTAAACACCTGTAATAGGTGACCTATAACCTAATTAAACATATTTTTGTTGCTTAGGAAAAAAAAGTACGTAATATGTTTGAGAAATGTAAGAACTTCTTGGATTAGTAACTAGCATTGGTTTAAATAAACTAACTTAATACAAATAAAGCTTGTTCACAACTTCACGATTGATTCTTTAAGTTTAACAATAGATAGATTTTTTATGTTCATGTTCGTTGATTAAGAAAATAAGTTCGGGTGCATTTATGTTTCTAAATGAACTTAAGCTAACGAATGTAAAACATTTAATATGCATGGCATTAGTTTTATGTTTGTGTTTATTTGTTTAAGCATGATATTTCTATTAAAACTTTTTTATATACAAATAATATTCAAACGTAGAGGAACAACAATCAGCGACAAAACCAGAATTTATCAGTGGGCAAAAAGAGTCCGGGGAAAGCAGTAAATACAAATGTGAGAAGATTTTATGAAAGAAAAATAAAATAGAAAAAACCTTTTGAGGATTAAGTGTTACAAAATGCAAACCAATGTTGTGGAGGCTTTTATGAAAAGTGACTCAAAATAATTTAGAGTGGGTTAAATACCTTGAGTGGGCCAAATTTCTCTACATATATCAAAATAGTTAACGTAAAAAGATTTAAAATCTCAAGATGGGCCTTGGCCCAGCCTACTCGTATACTTGGCTCCAACAACAATTGGTGAACATATATGAAGGAATACCTTTTGTTCATATTGTTCCTTGATTAACAACACAAACTTTTCGTCAAACGGTTTATTAGGTTGAGTTCATTCATAGTTTCAGTAACTACTAGTCGTATGTAGAAAGAAAATCATTAAACTAAATTTTAGAAGAAAACTAGCTTAAGTTGATGGCCTTGTTTTGCTAGCAATAATCTTATGGGTTTTGTTTAACCTTCTCTTAATTAACAATGTTTCAAAAATAATACTCTTATCATTTTTATAAATACATGATTTCAACACATATAATTAAGCAAGTGACTTTTAATAAGTTATGTATTAATATCAAGTGACTTCATTTTTAAAAATGCTTTTTAATTATGTTAAGCTTAAACAACACTTATGGGCTTGTTGTTAGCAAATCCTTTTTCATAAAAATCAGTTACTTTTATTAGAAACAAGTTATCAAACTAAGATCACAAATATTTATGATATTATCGATATATGTAAGTCTAATTGATATAATTATAAGCCTTACTAGTAGAAAGCTGGTTGAAACATGCTCAACGTATATATAACTTTTGTGACGACTTCAATATATTGACACTCAAAGACACCCTCTAAAGAAAAACTAAGCTTTGTTATTTTGATAATTTAATTTTACAATAATATTTGACGTGTTAGAATAAAATTGTAAGGAGTTAATAAACAATGTTGACAAGAAAATCCGAAATTATTAAGAACGACATCTTTTTTTGCCATCTCGATCTGAAACATATTACCCTCATCAATCAAAATATTTTCGGAAAATTAGAAGTGAATTAAAGTTATGTACCTTGCTAGGAACACAAGTCTTAACATTAATCTTTTAACTTCGCTCAAGCAGTTTAGCTATGTGTTCTTTGTTTGCATCTGTGTAACCAAATTTAAATGTTAAGTGATGGCAACAGAACAAATTTGACATATTATAGTCAAACATCAACCTCTAGTTTATTTACAAGCTTAAGCGCTTGACAACTCGGCAAAGGCCTAGTTGGTTATAGTTAACTTCGGCCGGCCTTTCAAGCACAAGGACCAAACCAACTGGATTTGAGACAATTACCTATGCATCTGATTTAAATCTTACCCACTTTGGTCTCGTTTGCTTTGAAACTCCTCAGAAAAACTACATAAGACAACTCCGAAGAAACAATACATTAAAAACATAACATAAACACAACTTTAATAAGCCAAAAGTTATGACTGACTTCAGGCTTAAGCCTGATTGTGCATATCTATAAACAATCAGCATTGAAGATATCTCAGAACTCTCAAAGAATTCCAACCATAAAATAGTATGTTGCCGTTGCGGGTCTTTTACTATAACATACATTTGCTCAAAAGAAACAATTAACTGAAATAACCTTTTGATAACCTCACTCAGGTGGAGTATGCACGGATGTTTTAGTTTACAGTAGACGAGAGAAACAGAGATATTATTAACCCAGGTTTATCAAAGCGAAACCAACACAGGGATAGGGTACAAATTACAGAAACAATCATCAATTAACATCTACCAATATTTCTTTGTTTTATTGGGGCACCAAAGACTGGAATTCTACCATTCTGACCATCATTAATTTTTGCCAGTCATATTCTTAACCACCTGCAATAATCCACTGTTAGCTAACTGACATTGAACTTCAAGGAGAGTGGCACGTTGTTACTATGTAGAGGTCGAAAACAGGCAAGCCCGGTGGTTCAGATAACGAGTCTAAATAGGGTAATTGTTGGAACAGTTCAGGTCAGGTAAACTTAGAAAGAAAAGTAACATATATTAAAAAAAATAGTTTGTCAAATATAAACTAAAACTACATTTATTCGAATAACTAGTTCTTTTTCGAATAGAATGATTCAAAAGGTTTTCTGCATAGTTTGGGCTTGTTTGATACGTTTCCTTTTAGTTACTTCCATATCTTACCCATTTGAGATTAAAAACTTTCACCAATTCATAAGTAAATGAACAAAAATTGGCACGTCTGATTGCAGGGGTTAAGCAACAAGCAAACACAATAAGTTGAAAGAAAAAAGTTCATCAACATCAATTCCAATTACATGGCAAGATGCAGTACTCACATCGCTTAAAGCAGGTGGAGGAACTTGCTTGGATGATTCAAAGGAATCCAGCATAGGCCTCACGAATGCAGGAAGGAACAGACCTAAAGTTCAACAGTATAACACAAGTGCACAGCAAGGTTAAGACTGAATTCACAGGAAGAAAAACATATTCGCCAACACTCATTATTGTTGAATACCGACTTATTAATAACTTTAGATTGTACACACTTAGTGGATCCTACCGCATGGTGAGTTGATAGGGATGCAGTTATACTAGTTTAAACTTTAAATGAACAAGTTCACTAACATCCAAAACAAAGCTCAGAATGTCACTTATGGAACAGGATGTACTATAATGTATTAATGTTAGAATATAAATCATGTATGTTATATCAGGGCAAAACATTCCAAAGATATATGTTGAGATCGAATAGTGATATATGGCCCGATAGCTACAGCTTTGTCATAGTCAATTAGGTGTCAACGCCCTTTTCAGACCAAATAACATCATAATTCACGAAACTAAACTAAAAAAAAAAAAAAAAAAAAAAAAAAAAAAAAAAAAAAAAAAAAAAAAAAAAAAAAAAAAAAAAAAACAGATGCAGAAAACCGAGTGGAGATGTTGTAAAAAGGGTAATTCGACAAGAGAGAGATCTAATCCAAAGGTACGTTCCAGAGTTGAGGGGCCTAAGTGTCCACTCTTGTCGACTCATGAAGCGAAATCCTACAATTTCAACTCATTGCTGCACTAAAATTACATATGATATATACACCATAGACATAGCTATTGAACTTGTACAAGTCAAATTAAGCCTAGAAAACAGAGACACGGTAACACACCGCGGAAACAATCCTAACTCGTGAGTTAAGGACGATAGGCTTGTAAACCGTCCAAAAAAAATTACAAAACTCTGGTTTTCTAACCCAGAAATTAAGATAACGTGCAAAGCATACTAGAAATTAAACACAATTCTAAAGTCAGCTATATTTGCATTCTCAAAACTAAACAAAACAACTACCCGATTTTAAAGTCAACAATGTTTGCATACTAGAACGTAGGACCATAGTCGTCAAGTTAGCCTCAAATGCTAGTCAAATCAGTCCATTTATACCATGTTTTTAGTTGGCTCGGTGCCTCACATAGACATCAAAGATTGCCGCGTTCTCCGAGCAAAATATAGTTTTATGCAACTGAGGCAACATACTGCGCATTCAAGACAAAAATAAAGTTTTACGTCGGTGTTAATACCAAGTTCTTACATCTTAAAGTGAATATTTTAACTTGCGATAACATTTAATGTAGAACATCATATTTACCTCACTTGCACGAGACTGTATTTCACTCGAAAGTCTTTGTGAGAGTTATTATGATTTGCAGGACAGCTATCAATGCTATGTGAGGCATGGTTATGTGAGGCACCTGAGACACTAAATACAAGGTGCAAATGGCCGTATTTAAGGATTTAAGATTAGTCTGGTGACTATGGCCATGCATGCAAATATAAATCAATTTAGGTAGTGTTATGTTTATTTGCGAATTGTGAGTATGCTTTGCACACAATCTTCAATTTGGATTTAAAAAGTCAAAATGAAACGAGTTATTATTGACCGATGAGTCAATGTACGACCCAAATGCATTATGCGTTGTACTACCGAACCACCTCTTTTTGGGCAAATATTGACTAGCCTCGTGACTCGTTTGAGTTTAACAACTTAGGTGATGTCTGCACATATATGTTTTCTCTAAACTGTAGACCTTGAAATGTGAATTCTACAACATTGGTTTTCAAACTATACATTATACAATAAAAAAAATATTGTCACTTAATCTCATTGATGCAGTTTGCACTTTTCTAAATGCATTTTTGTTTATGTCATTTTTGTACAAATGATTAGGGTGCGTTTAGTTGGAGAAAAAATTCTCTTGTTTTCTATCTCTAGTTTTGTAAAAATTTGGAAGAGAAATTTATCTCCATAAAACAATTGAAAATATAGAAAACGCGTTTAGTTGATGTTTGTACTTCTATTTTGAAGAAGGGAGGGAGGGTTGTGGGTTACAAAGGAAAACAAGGAAAACAACTAAAATTTGTTTTGTAGTTTTCCTTGTTAAGTTAGGAAATAGGGGATTTTGTGTTTTGCAAAACATTTTGTTGGAAAACATTGATTTGAATGCGATCTCTATTTTCCTTGTTTTCCACAAAACATTTTGTAGAAAACAAGGGTGTTTTCCCTCAACTAAACGCAACCTTAACTTTTGTCAATAACAACGAGCTTAGCCACATATGTATCATCCAATTCATACAATTCTCTATCTAAATCCCATCCTAAGTCCTAACAAAACGACAAGACCCGTCCTCCTCGTTCCTCACCATTGATGCTTATTACCCCACATCGCCCCTACCTCAGCCTCGCTCAACGTTACCCCTTGCACAAGAAGAACCTCCCTCTCCGATAGGTTTCAGATTACAAAAACAAACGTACTATAACTTACTAAAAAGTGTAAAGACAGCAAACTAGTAACCAGCCATCATCAACAAAATTTAAATTACATTCAATAAATTCAATAAAGTAGGCCGCTCTTTCTTGCAACTAACACAAAAACATATGCCACCTATACACAAACGCAAACTTCAACCTAAGAACAAGTAACAAACTACTGAAACATCAGCTTCAATGCTTCATATAAACAAACAGCGTAACTTAGGTAGTGGTTGTATTTTCAAATATTTTATGTATAATCTTCAATGCCAATGCCGGTAAAGAAAAGGTGGATTCAAAGTTTTTAAGAAAAAATGACAATTCAGATTTATGTTTGTGCGCCTACAGACATAAATGTTTATGGGGGTGTTTGTTCGGGCTTATATAGCGGGCTTATGGCTTATGTGGTTTTCAGCTTTATGTTTCATAAGCTCACTTTTGTGGCTTATTTTGAAACTTGTGAGATTATATAAACTTATCATGACATGATAAGCTTATATAAGCCAGAAAATCTCAAAATAAGCCACAAAAAAGTGAATCTTATGAAACATAAGCCCAAAACCAAATAAGCCATAAGCCGGCTATATAAGCCGAAACAAACACCCCCCTATGTTTATGTTTTCTATAAATTTTTGTGCACCTACGGACATACGAAAAAATAGATTCAGGTATTAATCATTTAATCTACATTAGATACTTCTCTAAAACAATATACAATTGGTATGCCTACAATCGCGAAAACGGCGAAAATCATTTCATTTCGATATCATAAAAAAGGGAGTTTTAATCAATTCCTAAATTGAAAATAAAAGGAATAATAGATATGACCTACAAATCTACAAGATATTATTTGTTAGATGAGATGTGATTAAAAATAGGGTTTGTAAAAAGGGGGTAGAAGTATATACCGAAGCCGCCGATGAGACAAGAAGCAGCAACGATTGGTTCTTCTGCAACGAACATCCTTAGCCTCGCCATCACCATTTTTGCTTTGCTTCTATTGATCGATCTGTCTGTCTGTGTGTGTTTTTTATAATGGTTAGGGTTGTAAAGGGGAGATGGGTTTTGGTTTCGGGTTGAATTGACCTTTTTGTTGACTTTAACTCGAGGAGATAGAAAATGACTTGTTTAGTTGGTTAAAAACATAACGTAAAACTTGTTCAGTCATACTGTATTTTTCTTATTGTGATATAAGATCATTTGAGGACCAAATATTTTTTACATACCAAGGGATTAATCTCCACCATTCATCTCCCCTCCATCTTTATTTAATCTAATGGATGAGATTAATCCCAACAATTTAAAAAATTCACTTTCATCCTCTTTTTTCAAATGTTAATATCTTTCAAACCGTTAATCGTTAATCGGAAAAAAATATACCGTTACGACGAGCATTTAATTATCTTTCTATAGATATGCATTGTGATATACTTTCGACAAAAAAAAAATTTTCGTTTTTTTCACGTTTTTTTTCATGGCCGAAAATATCATATATGATATATCATATATGATATTACATATCATATATGATATGCAATATCATATATGATATATCATATATGATATGTAATATCATATATGATATATCACATATGATATTTTTCGGTCACGAAAAAAAACGTGAAAAAAACGAAAAAAATTTCTTTGTCGAAAGTATATCACAATGCATATCTATAGAAAGATAATTAAATGCTCATCGCGATGGTATAATTATTTTCGCTTAACGATTAACGGTTTAAAAGATAATTAAATTATAAAAAATGGGTGAAATATTAAATGCTAATCTCAACCATTGATTTCTTTTTAAATGGATGGTGGGGATGAGTCCCTTGGTATGTGAGGAATGTTTTGTTTTTTAAATAACTCAACTCTATAGAAATTTGTAAAAGATCTAAAATTATGCTTTTCAAATTTTAACTTGAAAAATGAATCTCAATTTCTTTTCTTCACTTTATTCTTTTTAGAAAAGACTATATTTTTAATCTATTATTCAAGTATCTCGTTCTAATCATAATTATAATTGGTAACAATCTCCACCTTTCATCCTTGTCATATCATCCACCGTCGCAATCCGAGATAATCTTGTTAGACTTATTAAAAAGGAAAAACGTGACTACACCTAAACAGGTTTTTAAAATTCTTAATTCTTCTCTAAAGAAGAAAAACTATCCTCTTCTCAAAAAATCTAAAAACAAAAAGAGAATAAAATTTTTCTACAACTAAACGTTACCTAAACATTTTGTTTTTTTCAAAACAACATTTAAGTAATTGTAGTGTGTTATTTGTCAAAAATGAAATTAGGAGTTAGTACGGTAATTTTTTATTAATCTTATGTATCTTGTAATATTATATTTCATATTTAAAGTCACAATATGTTCGTTGATGTGAACATTCACGTATGGGTCACGATCTTATGCAAAGTGTCCACTTGCTAAAAAGTCATTATCACTTAAGATGTGTACCTCTTTTGTAATAACCTGTAAATTTCCAAGTTACTCCCTCCGTCCCAAAATTATTGTCCAGTTTGAATTTTTAAAGTCAAACTGGTTCAACTTTGACCATAAATATTTTTTTTTTATTATATGATATTTGATGAAAAATTATACCATTGAAAAGTACACTTAAAACCCAGTCAATTTATATATTTTGCATCAAATATTATATAACAGCCACAAAAATATTTAAGGTCAAAGTTGAAGAAGAAAGACTAAAAAAGTCAATAGTGGACAATAAATTTGGGACGGAGGGAGTATTTATTTCCCGTAAGACCGAGAAATTTATTATTGATTGTGCTATTCAGCCGTTTCACTTGTTCTCGCATTTAAACTTTTGCTTTCATTTATATTGTAAAGCAACGATGACTATTAGCAAACAAACAATGTGTTGAGCTCACATTCCATTTTTACTAAAATCGCACGCGTACCGACACCGTGATGTATGGCATAGGTCTAAAATTTAATATCAGGACTTTTATAAACCCGAGGTTCGTTGAACCTCACGAGCGTTTCAAAATCAAAAGCCCTTCACACCTCACAAAAGAAAAATACATTGCAATTTAAAAAATAAAAATAAAAAAATAATAATATATATATATATATATATATATATATATATATATATATATATATATATATATATATATATATATATATATATATATATATATATATATATATATATATATATATATATATATATATATATATATATATATATATATATATATATATATATATATATATATATATATATATATATATATATATATATATATATATATATATATATATATATACACATATATATATATATACATATATATATATATACATATACATATATATATATATATACATATATACATATATATATATATATATACATATATATATATATATACATATATATATATATATATATATATATATATATATATGAATACAGATAACACCCCACCCTTATCTCCTTCCCACACAACTCACGCCTCCTTGTTTTATCTGCTCCTCCCAAAACGTTAAAACCAAAGCGACAAAAGAGACCAGGCTTGTTAGTTTCCTTCCTACCCCCAACGTCATCACCATCCCCACATAAACCCAACAAAACAGACGCTGTGAAGTCCAGATGGTCCAAGCGCATCAGTGGGATTCCCTTCACCTTGTCGAGACCTCGAAGTCAACATATACGCACAAGAGATGACTAGACAATGATGAAGCTTTACCCCTTTTGGCTACAAGATCGACTGACCTCTTGAGGAAGAGGAATCAAAACCCCTTTGTATTAACTCTATTTATATCGACCGATCTCCCATGGGTTTTCCACACATCCTACAACTTTCACCATCAAAATACTAGTAGTTTTTGAGAGAGAGATTGCTGAAGATTCGAAAGGTGTGTGGAATTACTTGTGGCGGATTCGAGTTCGAGCTTTCGGGTTTCTAATTTTCTTTGGTCTCCTTGTTAATCGACTCTTCTTGTTGTAAGGTTCTAAAATTCTCTTGTTATTTTGCTTCATCGAATCTGTAAACATGTTGGTTCTGGGTTTATTCGAATATATGATTTTGCATATATATGTTATCTAGTCCTTTTTTTTCCTGTTTGGTTTTGATTCTGCTATCATTTTGATTACTCCGATATACCATTAGTTGTAAACCTTGATTTCATTTCATTAAGTCGAGTATGAGAATCTATGATAAAACCTATGTGTTATAAATCTTGTGTGGTAGTAAAGTTTAAAACAAGTCGAAACCTAATATTTACTATGGCTCGGAATTGGAAGCATCGTCTTTGTTTTGCCTTTGATCCTACATTTCATGTTAGTCCATACCATTTTTGCACTTAGCCGAGTTTTAGTCAAGTCAAGAAATGATTAATCAAATATGGTCTAAAACTGGATTTAATGAAGCTTATAAATGGAAGTGTTAAATCGGCCTAAATGAAAACATTTTTGTTCTAAACTTAAGTGTAATGTTGTATAAAAGATGAACCTATTATTCGTGCTGTTGGAATATGGTTCTGTTTGAGTCATCGTCTCGACGCCCCACACCGAGAGGTCTCCGGTTCGAGCCTCGGTAAGGCCACGCTATACCGTTCATTCGCCCTTGTGAGTCTTGCTAGAGTTGAGAATTTAACATCTTGCACTGCTCTTCTTTTTGGCTATCACGAAACATAAGCAGAAGGGTTTAAACCACTTCAATCCCTCTTGTTTTAAAAACTTGTTCCAAAACTCCATTGCGTAATGGACCAAAGCCCATGCACATGTACTGTTTTAAATCGCCAATGGGCCAAGTCCATGCACCACTAAAAGTGTACCTATATAAAGATTGCCTATGGGCCTCAAGCCCAAATCCCCACAACAAAAATTAATAGGGTGCGTTTGAATTGCATAAAAACATAGGCGTATGTATATAAACTTTTCGAAATAACATTTACAACACATATAACAAATAACATAGTATAGCGTATACCTGAACCATCATCAAAAATCGAGTCTCGGTTACCTGTTTTTCCTAAACCTATCTCGCGCTCATTCCCGACTCACTAGTCTTACTCGCCCACGACATTATTTCATGATGTACTCAAAATTACTAAACATATCTTGTAAACATATTATGAACTATACTAATATTCAAAGTTTAATCCTCCACAACAATAAATGATCTACTATTACTCTATAATAATTATTTTATAACAACGAGTTATTATTTGTTTTGACACTTAGTCATCTCGTACAACTAAAACATATACGCGGGTTAAGCCCAATTTTATAAATATCTTACAAGTATTTTTTTTTTTACAAACATTTTAAAATACAACTTTTACTTAAAGACATTTATTTACACACCACTTATTATAAACTAATATTTACATATAAACACTCATAAATAGTTAGACATATACATACAAACTGTTAATAATATTATTCTTAGTTTTTCTTCGATGACGTCCAATAATCATTACCTGCCACCCTTCGTCTTTTAGCTATCGTCGAATCAAAGTCCTATTCGTTCTTGGTACTTTGCTATATGATACTTTAATACTTAAGCGCATTTCCGAGAGCCAATGCAAGTCAATATCTACCAAACTATTTCTAAACTTAAATGTTGCCACACAAGTAGTGATAACAAAAACATTTTTGAAATCTTTTAAACTTATTTACGTTTCATCAAGTCTTAAACTAGAATTAAGAACTAAATCATGCCATACTAATCTAGGTCACGCGTCGGAGCTATCACCTACTATTTGATTGTATTGCATTTCAGACTACTACTGCTAAGGTGAGTTCATAGTCCCACTTTTTACTATGTTTTCAAATCCCGTGGGGAGATGCATGCTACAAATCTGAACACAAGTATTTTTCTGTATGCTATCCTGAATGATATTGCCTAAGTTACCACTATTGCCAAAAGTCCCTCACATCATGAACCATTAATCACTTGCGAGTGAACGTGAATTTAGTGAATAGATCTATTGGCAGTTGACGCCCCATTTGTGCTAACCGGATAGGTAGCCAATTGCACTTTATTTGAACTAAACAGGAGGACGGCAACCTCCTGCACGAGGGCATTTATACTAATATTATCTCTATAATATTGGTGATTAACGTCAGTATTATATGACGTCACTAGTTAACGTTTGCGTGTCATGAGGCTTAGGGCAATACACATGTTATACTACGATATAATTATTTTACTACTATTTGGCTTGTGTTCAAAACTATTGCAAATTAAACACTATGGATTCACTCAACCTTTGTGTTGACCTTTTTAGCATGTTTTATCTCAGGTAACTAAGAAGCATAAATGGCACGGAGTGGACTAGGACCTCATTTGCATATCACTCAACAATGTTATCATTCATTTTTAAATTTAAGACATTTTTATTATGTATTACCAAACCATATGAAACCGTTGTTGCTACTCTGATTTAATGTTTGATGAATGATAGCAAATTTTCTCAAAATATCTCTTTCGAGTCGTTTTCTATAATTATGACTATGATTCTAAGATGTAATACCCCGATTAGACTTCCGCTGCTTCATTACGATTTTCGGGGTGTTATAGATTGGAATTAGAGCCATGGTTATAGGGAACCAAGTGTATTTTCAAAACACTGGACTATAACCACATTTTCAAACGAACTATTTACACCTTACTACCCTACGCCCTCCGTGCCAACGTTTTATCGAACATCATGCATTGAGATTTTCTTAGCAGATGACGCATAACTTTTAGACATCATGACTAATAGATATTTGACTTTAGTTAAATTAAATGACTTATGTTTATCACTATTGGGATATTGCAGTACCATGTCACCCCCTATCATCATACTGTCTGACAGTGATGATGCCCTACCAGCATCACCTCTCACTCCCACTACCATTTTGTCTGATGACACCTTACCTGTTTCACCTGTCATCCCTTCTGCTATTCCATCTGGGAACACCTCTGGAGAGACTGAACCCTTTGAGGAGGGTGAAGTCGCTCCGACGCCCTTTGACTCATTTGCTGATTGACCACTTTTCCGTCCTCTCATTGGACCTATGACTTATGACCACTATCTTCATGACCGGTACCTCCAGTCACAGCAGTTCCTAGCTGCTGATGATTGTCCTACACCACCTCCCAGCCACCACTCAGGGTCGGATGCTGATGATGAGTCATCTGACTCAGACTCTTCTGACACCGCTTCATTTACTCCACCACCACCCCCGCCTGCCCCGGTTCGCCGGCGCAAGCATGTCAGAGTTCTTGAGCCCTTTGAGCCTAAGCCATTCATGGAGAGGTTCAAGTATTGCCCAGGTGGTCGTACTTACATTTGCACGGATCAGAAACGAGTCCGTCGATCACCTGCCTTTGTACCACCACCAGCTCCTACACCTTCACCACCACCAGCTCCCACCCCTTCACCACCAGCTCCCACATCTACACCACCCCTATCACCCCCACCATCATCCTCAGTGCCACAGCCTCACCCTCATATGCTACCGACCTTTACCCTACCTTTACCAGAGGTTTCACCATCTCCCATACCACCACCTACTGTGTTCTACACTCAGACCACCACTGTTCCCCTATCATCTCCCACCTCTTCACCCATCCGAGCTCAGAGTGTTCCGTCGCCCTCTCGAAAGAGAGAGCGATCCTTGAGTCTTTCACCATCTGATCCATACTTTCAGGCAGCCACTGAGGCTGCAACTGGTAGGAGGTCATTGCTGTTGGAGGCCATCCGTCGTTGGAGATTTTTGAGGGATCCCCTAGAGCCTCGGAGCCGGGAGAGAGTTCCACAGCTGTACTTCAAGAGACAGGAGAGCCGATGTACCACACCATTCCATTGATGATTGCCAGGATGCTCATGTACGAGGACCGCATTGATGAGATTATGAGTGCTGTAGAGGAGATATCTCTCGAGCGAGTCGAGAACATTGAGGAGGAGGTTACGAACCTCGTGGTTCATAGGGTAGCTTTGGAGCAGGTTTTTCAGATGATGGGTACCGAGATTGAGGAGACCATGGATACCGTTGCTGAGTTTGGCCACAGATTTGATGCTCAGAGTTATGAGATACAGGAGCTGAGGGAGATTGCAGTGACGACTCAGCAGAGGCTCGAGCACCAGACCCGGGAGTTAGCAGCAGCTAGCGCTCATTCACACTCTCAGAGTTGCACTTGGAGAGGTTCAGGCTAGGGAAAGAGCCAGAGATTTGGAGATGCTTGGGTTGGTCAGGACCGTTCGAGAGTTGGAGCGTAGGTCAGGAGGCGCATCTGGAGCTTCATAGATCTATGACATATCATTGCAGGGAAGACATCTTAACTTGCCCTGCGCGGCATTAATAAATTTGTATTGGTTTGTTTTGTGAACAATCAGACAAGTTATTAAAACCTTGTTGTTGGTTATGATTGTATTGTACTGATGTTGGTTTATGATGTTATGGATGTTTGATCTTATGTTATGATACTCTTGTGCATCATCGTATTGAAATTCATTATAATTCCATCTGTGTTGTTACATGTCGTGATAATTATTTATGATTGATATAGTTCTCTTATGATGATGTATGCGTTCATAGTATGATTGTGTAACGTTATGCGATGGTCGTGACTATTACGAGTTTGATTATGATAATTCACTTGATTATATTGATCTCCATGATCAAATTCTAAAGTGTGCAATTGTAATGTTTATAGAATAATGGCTCCTCGTAAGAAAGCAACAACAACAACGCCAGGATCATCCATGACCCCGGCGGCTATTCGAAAGTTGATCGCTGACAGTGTTGCTGCAGCACTAGAAGAACAAGCAGCAGCCATGGCACGCTCCAGTAGCATCAACAGGCCAACTGTAGAAGGCGAGACTTCTGTGACTCGCAAGTGCACCTACAAGGACTTTATGGCTTGCAAGCCAACCTACTTTAATGGTACTGAAGGAGTAACTGAACTTGCTCGATGGTTTGAGCGTTCTGAGACCGTGTTCATAAGAAGCGGGTGTCCTAATGACTGCAAGGTCTCATTTGCTATGGGTACTCTACTTGAAGATGCCTTATCTTGGTGGAACTCTACTGCTCAGAACATGGGCATAGAGGAAGCCTATCAAATCACTTGGGCTGACTTCAAACAAAGGATGTTGAAGAAATACTGCCCAAGAACTGAGATCAGGAAGCTGGAAGATTAGTTTGATCGTCTAGTGGTGAAAGGCAATGACCTCAGGACTTATGATCGAAGGTTCCAAGAGCTAGCTGTGTTGTGTCCAACCAAGGTGCCTGACCTTGAAAAGACACTAGAGAAGTACGTACAAGGGTTGCCAAGGAGTATAGAGGGGGATGTCACTGTATCCAAACCTCAAACACTAGAAGAGGCTATCGAAATTGCACAAAGGTTATTGGAACGGGAGATCAAGCGTAGCCAGACCCAAGGAAACAATGATCACAAACGAAATTTGATGATCGAAGGAGCAATAATAACAACAACTCTCACCGCAACAACAATGTCAACAACCACCACAACAACAACTGCAACTACAACTATAACAACAATCAGTACTATCAACAAAACCGAAACCACCATCACAACCAACAGAACCGCCGATAGGAAGCTGCCAGGGCTTACGATGCCACACCCACTGGAACTGGGGGCTATGCTGGAAAACAACCTCTATGTAACCGATGCAAGTTGCATCATACCGGGTCGTGCCCTGCTAAATGCATGAAGTGTCAAAGGATCGGCCATCTGACTAGAGACTGCAGAGCTTCAGGCGCTAACTTGCAACCAGTGGCCGTGGTGTGCCATGGATGCGGTGAAAAGGGGTACTACAAGAACCGGTGCCCAAACAAGACTGCAAACCAGAATAATACTGCTCGTGGAAGAGCTAATGTGATGGAAAGAGGAAATACTCAGGACGACCCAGATGTAGTCACGGGTACGTTTCTACTTAACAACCATCCTGCTAAAGTTTTATTTGATTCTGGAGCCGATAAAAGTTTTGTATCTACTTCATTTGCTTCCTTACTTCACATCCACCCGACCGAACTAGACACCACCTATGAGATCGAACTAGCCAATGGAGAACTAGTAAGCACTAACACCGTAATCCGAGGTTGCACCTTACTCTTACTTGACGAACCTTTCGACATAGACCTCATGCCTATTAAACTTGGTAGCTTCGACGTTGTCATCGACATGGATTGGCTATCCAAAAACCGTGCTAGAATCATCTGTGACGAGAAACTCGTCCACATCCCTTTTCAAGGTGAAACCCTGTTAGGAATACGCTTTTTGTATAAGAAAGATTCGGTCACCCCAGATATGATTAAGCATTGTTTAGCTCGTAGTAGTTACAATAGTTAGTTAAACGTAGTTTAGAAGTAGATTAGTTCGCGGAAGAAGGACGGGTCTTTACCCACTGTATACCTGATCCGCAGCCCAAGTGGCACGCCCAAGTGGCAAAACCCATGTACATATAAATACCCTCTTCATCCTTGGAGAGGGTAAGCCTTCTCATAATCTCATTTCTTTTCCTTTTTTTTGGTTTTCTCTCCAAGGCTTCATCTATTTCTCTCTCTAACTTTCTCTCTCTACACTTCTTTCTTCTTTTTCTTATATGCAACGAACCAAACCACAAGTATGAACGTGTTTGTGATGTTATCTAGTGTTCTACAATTGGTATCAAGAGCCATGGTTACATCCTAGGGATTGTAGGACTTGTGGTGTATGGTTTGT